>PVJO010017643.1:0-38627 GCA_004026905.1 Hystrix cristata | reverse complement strand
TTACTATACAGATTTAATGCAATTCCAATCAAAATTCCAACAACATACTTCACAGAATTAGAAAAGGCAATCATGAAATTTATCTGGAACCAGAAGAGACCAAGAATAGCAAAAACAATTCTGGGCAACAGGAATAAGGCAGGGGGCATCACAGTCCCCGACTTGAAATTGTATTGTAAAGCTTCTGTGATAAAAACAGCATGGTATTGGCATGAAGACAGACCCGCGGACCAATGGAACAGGCTAGAAGATGCAGAAATAACTCCAAACACACTCAAATATCTCATCTTCGACAAAGGAGCCAAACACCCTCACTGGAAGAAAGATAGCCTCTTTAATAAATGGTGTTGGAAAAATTGGCTTACCACATGTCTTTTCTTCATTAATATCTCCATTTGCCTGTAGATGGAAAGCAAAATGCAATGAATCCTCTTGCTGGGTCCAGTCCTCTTTCTCATCAGTGACCTCCACCCTCTCCTCCACATGGAGAGGAGGCAGAGGATGATGGGAAGGGAACACTGGGTTTGGGATGCTCAGGGTCCTAATCCCAGGGCTTCATTTATTAGCAGTGTGATTTTCCTCAAATCATATTACCTCTGACTTTTAATCTCCTAAAAGGTAAAAAAATACAAGAAACATGTTGATCTTTTTATTTTTACCTGTAATGCAGTGTGACTAAGTATCAGAAATTTAGATCTGTTTTTCGAATAACTTATCATGGCTAATTTGGATGTGTAGTAATTAAATATAGGCTACTTGGAATTTAATTAGGTAGTATTTCTTTTCCTTCTCATCTGTTTAGGTGTTAAATTATTTCCCTCTTATCTAATATTTTGAAGTTAGTTGATAAAAAGGGCTATATACAAATCCTTTCAAAGTTCATGTCCATTCTTTAATTTTATATGTTGCTTAGTTATGAACATAAAATCTGGTTTTTATTGGGTGATTTATGTATGCTTTCTATCATATTTTTGGTCTTATCTAATCCGGCAGAACTATCTAGGAGGATATAAAATTCAGTGTTCTCAGACTGCAAACCATCTGTTTTCAAAATGAAAAATGAACCTCATATTATATTTTTATTTTCCTTTGTATACTAAATCCAAATTTAGAGGAAAGAGGTTGCTATTCTTCTCTTGAGAGCTAACTTGATACTAATGTGTATATTGAGCATTCTGTCATCTCTGTGTACTTTTGTAGAAATCGTCCACTCTTTTTTGGTTTCCTCAATGCTTATCACAACAGATTTCTCGTTTTAATGAAATAGAAAAATTGTCCTTTAGGAATGTTTGGGTTTTGTTGTTTGTTTCTGACTAAAACATTGTTTTGCTTTTCTTTTTTTAAAGCACTTTTTCAGAAGGGAAAGAAAGTAACCAGAGTTTTGGAAAACTGAAGTGCAACCCAGTGAACTCGCAGATTTTGATAGAAATTGAGAGGAATACAAGTTTCAAGATAATTTGGATTATCTGTTTATCAGATTCGTTCATAAGCATTTCATTTCAGTTTACCAGCAGCAGTAGCAGTGGTGAAGATGATTGTAACAATGACTATTCTCACTGAATAGATTAAGAAGCAGGCTGATATAAAGTAACCCGATCCAAAACAGACACTAATAAGCACCATAGTATGTTCCTTGATTATTCTCTTACTGGTGGCTCAAAAGCATTTTTTGTGTTTATGCAGTTAGAGAAATCAGTGTGCATTTGTTGAATATAGTTTAATTGCCCATACCATCAAAGCTTTCATGTCTGACAGCAAGGCCCCAACTCCAGGGCCATAGACCAGAACAGGTCCCCGGGCCTGTTAGGAACTGGCTGCATGGTAGCTGAGCGAGCAGTGGTTCGTGCATATTCACAGCCACTCCCCGGTGCTGGCATCACTGCCTGTGCTCCCCCTCCTGTCCAATCGGTGCCCACATTAGATTCTCATAGGTGTGAGAACACTAACATGAGGGACTAGGTTGAGCATTCCTTATGAGAATCTAATCCTGAAACTACTCCCCCATCGATGGAAAATTTGCTGTCTACAAATCTGGTCCCTGGTACCAAAAAGTTTGGAGACTAATATCCTACAGGATCACGTATCCTATGATCATATGTGTCATACATAGGTCATAGGATATAAGAACCAATTTAGAGATGGTTTGACATGCTATTTGGCCTCATGGTGGTGCAAAGCTATCTGTATTCAGCAGAAACTGTACTTCGCATCTTGAATTTTGATTTTGTCCTGGGTTGGCAATATGGGCGTCTTAGCCAGCCGTGTGATTATGAGACTGATATCCCATGTTATGCTGCCTTCTGAGCTACGATATTCCATAGTTTAGGAAACTAAATGTGTTTTCAATCTGTATTTTACAATAAGTTTATTGAGATGGAACTCTATCATAGGTCAAGGGGCATCTATATTCTAAGATCAAGTTTTCATGTGCCCAAAATGGCAGCAACTTTATGGCAGATATGACTCTGGAAGGTCATTTTCTTATATTCAGAACTGTCCTAAGACAATTCAAACGATAGGAACATGTGACCGTGATCATATAGCAGCGACTAGCCATTATTTTGTACTAAATCCCTGCTGCATGTACTCATTGACTTCACACTGCACAGTACTCCTGTCGGGTGGGCACTGTGTTTTTCCATTCTCAACCAAGAGGCTAAGGCATATGAGGACTCGGCACTTGCCAGAGTCCCAAAGCTTGTGTGGGTTGAAATCCAGACCTTCTGGCTCCACAGAGACTCTGCAACGCTGCTTTGGAGCCTGATGACTTAATGACTTGTGGCTCCCCGAGAACTTTGACTTTGGCCTCAGCTGACTTAGGAAATATTTTCATGTGTGTGTATTTATTTCCAAGCTTATATTTTTTCATTAATTGTGAGTAGTGAGCATTTTTTCGGACAGTAGTTGTAAAATATAACTCAAGGCATAGTTAGAGGGTGGGAGAGGATTTTAATCATTTAGAATGTTTAGAGAAAGCTCCCTCTGGGCATCCTTCCAGGAATTCAAAGTTGTAGCTGGGCATAGTGACCCTGAATGTTTGGAAAAAGTGAGAAGTTTTATGCCTATGAACACGAGTGTCCCGTGTCTTTTTGGTCTTCAGCTTGAACTGCTGGTGATTTAAAAAGAATCTTGGAAAGATGAAAGAGTGGAACTAAAGGAAATGCCGTGTGGTTATAAAGGACTAGAGTTTCATGACTGTGATTTATAATGTCCATGGCTCTTGCGACAGTTTACATGAGACTGTTTACCTTTTTCTGTTTGGAAATATATTTTCCTTTATATTTAATGATATTCTATCTTTAGAGGCCTTTTAAGTATAATGAGTGCAAGAAGAATATAAGCTAATGAGACTCTTTTCATTCTAGCTCTTTTCCTTTGGTGTTTGGCATAACTGAAATGCTTCTCTGTACTCACACTTACTCAACAGATGTTTACCGAACACCTTTGTAGTGCCAAACCCTCGACTAGACCTTAGGGATAAAAGATGGCTACAGAGGCTCAGTGTGTCTTCAAGGCATTTGCATTCTGGTGGGAGAAACTGTCCTGTCCCCACTTGGTCACAAAGCAGGTTAAGAAGTGCTATGCTAAAAGACTGCAAAATTCTGCATGTGTACAAATGAGAGAGGATGTAATTGTGGTAGATTTGAGCAGATAGTTGAACTAAGTCTTTTAAAGGATGAATAGTGGGGTTGAAAGGATGAAGGTGCAGGGGGGACTCAGGAAACAGCCGGCCTGGGGTACTGTAAGGATGGGCATAATTGTCGTTACATACGGGAAAGCTGAAGCCCATCGCCAACTTAGTTTCATGTGAAGGAGCTGCCCCTGACTTCCAGCGTCCCTCATCCCAACCCCTGTTTATTATTGGCTAGAACTGGGAGATGTTGGCTGCTCTTTCTCCCTTTGCCTCTCACCTTCTCCTACTCTCTTTCTTTCCTCTCCCTCCTCCCTCCTCCTCCAGCTTCTTCCTCGTTAGCTCAACAGAGTTGAATTTGAAATAGATTTTTCCACATCAGGCTTTGATTCTACAGAGGGACTAGGGAAAATATAGGCTGGTTTCAGTGACCCAGTGAAATATAAAGTGTTCTGCCATTTGTTTCTATGTCATTTTCATATTTATTTTTCCCAGGAAAATCTGTTTTTCTGCTGTTACATTACGTAAAAGCCCATATCAATGCTTTTTCAGCTTTTTTTGTGAGCCATCTTCAAAAAACATGACCGCACAGTGTGAAGCCTTGACTTTAGGGTATTACCTGAAATTTGTCAATTTGGTCGTTTGTACTGGCACAATAAATGCTTGTATTTAAATAACTTATGATTCCTGGGAAACTCATAAAGCTGGCTGACATGACTTGAATTGTTTGTGCCTCTAAGAAAGTTTGCAGATGGCTAAGCTAAGTATGAAGGTTGGTTTATATGTTTTGACTTACTGTTTCTTCAGTTATATAAAATTCAACAAAATTGTCCATGATCATGATGAAAATAAACTACGTGAGGACAGTAATTCACACACATCAGCTGATAGTTGGTTGTATTTTTCAACAAGACTCACAGACCTGTAGAGCCCACCATATTTATTCAGAAAAATATTTTAAAATAAAATATTCCCATGCTCGCTTTGGCAGCACATACACTAAAATAAAATTTCCCAGATGCTGGTTACTGTACTTAACTTAATTCTGTTCCCTAATGGCTTAGTAGACTAGACAGGTATAACAACATGATTGCGTAAGGTAAAGAACATGATGCCAAAACACTACATGAACACATAAATAAACAAATAAATGCACAATTAGAGATGCATTTGAGTACGCTGTTCACTGTGTCCTGATTCAGAGAAGCTGGAAAATGATTTGAAGATATTATCATCTTCATACTTATTCCAGGACAACTCAGTTAAGGAGAAAATATGTTATTCTTGGCAATCAACAAGAATCCATGTCTTGCAATATAATTCATTCTGTGATTTGAATTTTTATAATTTATTGAATCAACCCAATAAGCAAGGTTGTGTGACATAATGAGTGAATTTAGTTTCATGAGTGAAGTAAGTGAGGGGCTTATTGTACAAAATGAATGCTGCATGGTGGCTGCAGTTTTTGTAAGTCTTTTCTCCCTTCCTCCCTGCCATCTTTTATCTTCATCCATTCTTCCTTTTCCCCCGACCACTTTTGATCCAAGGATAGCACTTGCAGTGAAGAAATCTTCAGGAGTTTTAATATAATTACATCCAGAATGAGAGTTCTGTTCAATATAACATCTTTGGCTAATTTAGTAATTTCTAGAATTCTGCCCAGACCTGAAAGTACTTCCAGGGCCCTTTTCTGGATGCTGCTGTTTGCTGCGTGGTTTCCTTCTGGGGTTAAATTGGACAGGGTTTTGGTTTTTCAATACATTCCAGTGGGCATAAATGTGTTGGCAAGTACAAGTTCCCTTAATTGACCTGGTTATAATAAAAAATGATCCAGTCCTCCCACCCTCAATATTCTTTTTTCTTTTTAAAACCAGAAATTAATAACCTGGTGTTATCTTCATTAATTAACAGAGGTGACAGACTCTGCTAAGAGTTGTTTTTAAAGGCAGCTTTGGGTTAGATCTAGAAGGTAGGACTGTAGCAAAATGAAGTCCTTGTTTTTCTTTTAATTAACACATGGGCAACTTCATAAACCAAGTTACCAAATTCATATTTTATGTTCTGTTCACATAAGAAGAAACATTTAGCTAAAAAGTATTTCTTCACATTCTCTTTGAATACTTGCTCCTACTCTGAGGACACATCCCAGCCTGTCTCCAGCCCATTCTCCCTGCTCTCGGGACTTCATGTATGCTGTGCATTCAACACCCGGTCCCTGAATGAACCTTTGTCATCATACGTCTGTTAGGTAGAGTGGAAATCTGCCCTGGCAGAGCACAGTAGCTAGTGGATGGTCCCCAGCAGGGAGGCCTGGGCTCGACTTCAAAAGCTGTTTCTCCATCCCAACAGGGCAGGACATGTTCTTCTTGGGTTGGGAAGTCACAGCTCTATCCCCTGTTCCAGACGGCACCTCCTTTCTTCTTCCTTCCCAGGAGCTGTGGAGTCCAAGTGTGACTGCCAAGAGGAATCCAGAAAAGCCAGAGAGCTTGAGTGTGTAGTCTTCCTGTAACTTGCCTTAATACCTGTAACATGAACTTAATACCCAGAGGAAATGAGGTGGGTGGGGGTCCAGGGCAAGCAGGGAGCCCAGGTGAGCAGCCACATCCATCTACAGGCTAAGGCCACAGGAAGGGATCCTTGGCAGTTCTGTTTATTTGGCAAGATTGGGACGTGACCTGAACTTACACCAAATTACCTCATAGCAAATTATTTTTTACCAAGCACTGTAAATGTTGGGATGACTCCACCAAGCTCTTGGGCTGAGGATGGATGAATACATCAAAGACCTGCTAATTAACCTCCAGGTGTGGTGGAGGGCTTGTTTCTCCTCCTTCAGGAAAGAGTTAAATCCCAACTGCCTCCTCTCCACCCCTCAGGTGAGTTTCTTTTATTTCAAGCCAATTTAAGATTTGCTTTTTTTTTAAACCTAGAGTCAGTTTGCTTCAACATAAAGTCTCTGGTTTTAGTATATGCGCATGTGCACATGTGTGTCTTCATTAGAGATGACCAAGCTTGTTTTTTCTTCTCTATAAATACCAAGTTCGTGTTGCAGCCTTTGGGTTCATAAATTTAAAGCATCCTTCTAGGTGAATTGGATCGGACTCCAGTCTTTTTTTTTTTTTTTTTCTTCTCGATTTTGAACATTTCAGTAATTAAATCACTGGTTGGAGCCTTATGCAAAGCTTGGTGCTATAATAGGATTTACCAAGGTTTCATTGTGATTCTATATTAGTTTTAAACTTCTGCCCTTTGCCTTTCTTTCCATTTATGTTAAATGTTATTACTATGTGGAGAGAAGGAATTTTAATGATAGCAAGATGTCAATTAGAATCCCTTTCTGCTCTGTGACTTCTAAAACCATGTTGAATGTCAAAAAGGGGGAGTTTAATTATTTCTCAGCTTCTGCACTATTGACATTTAGGGCCAAATAATTCTGTATTTGGGGTCTGTTCTGTGCTTTATAGAATGGTTTGTGGCATCCCTGGCCTCTATCCTCTAGATATCTACCCCTAGTTGTGGCCACCAAAGATGTACCATGGAGAGCAGAATTGTTCTCCAGTTGAGAACCACTATGGGCGACATTGATTGAACTAAAGAAGGAAAAGAAAATAGTGAAGATGAAGAATACAGAGCTATTGTTTTTGTCTGCATTATACTTTATTACCTGTGTAGTTCCCAGAGAAAGTAAATCTAGATTAATTCACGATTGCAACTCACTTAGAACAAGTGTTGACTTTGATGCTGTTGTTATGAACTTTAGAACCCCCAAGAACTTTCTGCGAAGGGGAGCCTCTGATCACGAGGAGCTTTAGTAATGTTACTTTACTGGGCAGAAGCTTGGAGAAAAAGAGTCACATGAGACTCATGTTAAGACTTTAATAACTGAATGCGTGAATTACGTGAAGAAACACACCCACTCTACACTATAATTCAGGTTTATGAATGGGAGGTTAGATACATGATTTAAATACGTGTTTCACTGAATCCACTGTCTCATACAGTACTAAAAATTATCTAGAATATTGCATGCTTCCTGTATAGGATTGTAATCCATTCTCTCCATTCTCACTCTCCCTTCAAGTTTACTTATCCTTCTGTAGTAGAATGTTTGAGCTGCCAGGCAAGTTGCATCATGTCACTACTGTGACTTAACACTAAATGTCTTGTTGTCTTCATTTCAAATTTTCTTTTTGTTACTGCCTGTTCCCTCCTTACAAGAATATACATGCTTACCAGGCAGTTTTTGTTTTTTATTTTTTATTTTTTTGTATTTTTCCCTTTGCGATTTTCCATCCCTCCTGCCCTTGTTTCCTCCCCTTTTCCACAGCTATAAAAACCATCAGGTAGCTTTTGTTGGCATCATCCTATCTTTTTTTGAACTACGTTACCCAGGGATTTCCATCTATAATGCCTCGGGCACTCTCTCTTTAATACTCTGTCTCTCCAAGGGATAGTTAATGATCTTTGCAGCAAATGAAGGTGAACTGTAGCCACGTTATTGTTATAATACCGCCAACTCTACGGAACAGATTGGGCTGAGCTTGGAACAGCTGGGGCTGGCAGAGTGAGTCTTGACTCCTCTCGGAAGAGTTCCAGAAGTGCCAAATCATCACACTTGAAGGGGAAAGAGGGACAGGAAAGGTTATAAGGAGAGTGGTTCCTGCAGGTGCTTTTTGTTTCTGTGATTTACCTTTCAGAAATTTTTGCTAGTTTATGGATGTGGCAAAGCATAGACTCATGGAGTTCAGGGACTGCTGTTACTGCTACAGGCTAGACTGCTTCAGGGCTCTGATGGTATTTTATTGTTTATTTGCAGGTAACACAAGCGATTAGATGCTTTTTGTTGTTAAAATAAAATGTACGGCTTTGTTCAATCCAACCAAACTATCTGTTATTTCAAAGACAGTTTGGATTTGTACAGTATGTGTAATCCAAGCATAAATTTAATCACAGTGGCATTGGAACCTTTGGATGATAGTGTGGCTTCCTGGCAATATAATAAATGGGAAGCAGGTGGGGTAGGGCAGATAACATTAACTGATGGCTTTGATCTGTTCTTCAAATGTGTTGTGTTTGCCCGTTCCAGGTAAGTTGTTTATGTATGTGTATACATGCATGCATGCTCAAGCAACTTGTCTCCGTTTTTTAAAAATCTTTATGTAAAAATATGCCAGAAGATCTGTCTTCGCTGAAACTGTACTCTCTCCTAAGGGGCTTTGCAGCTCACTGAATTTACCTCACATTCTCACAGTTGCTCTTCATATCTGCCTCTGCAGGAAAGTCCAGGAGAGAGACGCTATAGCCTTTGGGATTGGGAATAGTTGGGTTTGAATTGCAGCCTCACTACCTGCTTTATCTAGCTGGACAAGTTCCTCTACTTTTTGTTTCTTCATGTGTAAAATGGGAAGGTGCTTTTCTCCACTCATGGTTCCTGGAAAGAATATTAAGTGAGATAATAAATTTGATGTTTCTAAAACAGAGCTGTGTACATATACAGGGAGGAGTCTCTGCACACATTTGCTATTAGAATTTTTAGTTGCTTTGTGGCACTGCTAGTCGTTAGCAATCCTTTAGTGTCACATGGACCACGTTGTAAAATTTGATTAATATTCCTTGGGGGGAGCATTGGGACAGTGGAGGAGATGTGTGGGATTCTCTTGTATTTCTGTGTTTGTCATGCATTATAAAATATATTCAAAAGGAATTATCCTGCAGAAACTAATGTCTTAAGGGTAGCACAAGTTGAAGAGAAAAATACCGTATAAATTAGTCTATATTAAATAGGCTGTTATTTTTCTCTTGCCGGTGTCACGGCTTTGTGATTTTTTGCCTCTGAACTCTTGAAGTTTCTATTCCCTTTCATGCTCCGCACCATCCCAATCTCATTTAAAGTCTAGTTGATGATAACCCTGTGGGATCAAGATAGTCCCAATCCTCCTGAAAGGTGTATGTAGAAGTAGGAGTGCCACATAAACTACTATATTTTCTTAAAGATTGGAATTAATTTCAGTTTTTGTTAGGCTCATGGTGCTGCTTTGAAGCTGTATAATCTATTTTTCTACACAGATTTTTTGAATTTGAAAGGATTTTTTTCTACATTATTACATTCGTTTGGCACCTTTTCTCTCTCTAATGTCTGATCTTCCAGCATATATGTGGATGCCACCCTGGGTAGGAGCAGGGACTTCCTGGTTATTACACACGTGGTTAAGAAACACAAGGTTTTCCGCCAATTTTTCTACTTCCCACAAAGATAGGTTTCCTTTAGATGTGGTTAATTCAGCTAAATGCATACTCTTGTAAAATGGTAAAATACAGGCAAGAGTGCAGTATCTTCTCCCTGTCCTTCCAAAGATGGCTAAGAAACTCTTGTATGTTCAGTGAAATGCTTTTTGGAGGAAAGCAAAGAGGCTAGAAAAATGTTAAAGCAGCCATGGGACCAGTGGGAGAAAAATAGATGTAAAAGGTGAAATGTGTTCTGTGATTGGCTGTTACAGAGTTCCAAAACTGAAACAGATTTTATGGGTAAACCATTTTATTTTCAAGTGTTTCCTGAAGCCTAACTGAAGTGAGTAAATCTCAACATGAGTGTAGAAATCCTTTCTTGGAAAGAAAGACAGGAGAAGAGAAAACATGGCTTTTGGGCTTCTATGTAGTTTTTCAGATTTTATGAATGGAATTACACCCATTCATGAACTGAGGGCTCCCCTAATCTGGTTCTAGGAAAGTCTTCACAGTATCTTTCCATTCCTGCCTCACCTGGTACTGCTCCCCTGAGCAATGAGGTACATAATAAAATAAGAATGTGGATGATAAAGGTGGCAGAAGAAAACAAAGATTCTCTGTATGTTCTGAACCTTGTGGCCAGTTACTGGAAGTACTGAGGCATGTTTACATCTAAGGAAGCATTAGGGATGATCCTTTGGAATCGTCAGCATTTTTTCACAAAACTTATAATTTCCACATGGAGCTGAATACAGTTACAGTAAAACCTTGGTTTGTAAGCATAATCCATCCCAGAAACATGCTTGTAATCTAAAGTACTTGTGTATCAAAGCAAATTTCACCATAAGAAATAATGGAAATTCAGATGATTCCTTCCACAACTCAAAAATATGTATATAAAAATGATTGCAATACTGTAATATAATACAAAGTAATAAAGAAAATACAAAAAGAAAGAAAAACAAATTAACATGCACTTACCTTTGAAAACCCCCATGGCTGTGTGAGGGAGGCAAGAGACAAGAGGGTTATTGTGTAGGACAACTTTCACTATCGCTGACAAAATCACTGCTATCTGTTGGCTCAATGGAATCCTCTGCTTTTTGTGCAACTTTAACAAGTAACCGATCCCTCTTGCCTTTGCCTCTTTTTGAGGACTTTGCAGAATGTGACATTGTGTTATTGTTAAACAGATTTACCACTTACTCTGCTACAACCTTATTTGGGTGATACTGTACTTTTCTACAAGAATTTGCACTGTTTCTCACATTTTATACATCTCTCTAGTATCATATGAAATGAGAGATTTTTCTGCCTTTTTTCTCCTCTTCCTCTACAGATGAAATCTCCATAACCTCTTGTGGTTGGGAGACGATCACTCTCAGTCCTAAAGAGAGACAGAGAGACAGACAGAGGAGACAGAGAGACAGACAGACAGACAGACAGAGACAGAGAGACAGACAGAGACAGACAGACAGACAGACAGACAGAGACAGAGAGACAGAGACAGACAGACAGAGACAGAGGGGAATCATTGGCTCAGTTGTGATCACGTGATATTCAGCACCACATATGATTCATTTTGGAAGACATCACTTGTTTATAAAATTAAAATTTATGAGAAGTGTTAGCTCATCTTGCGGACCACTTGCAGAAACAAGTTACAATCCTAAGTTTTACTGTATTACATTTTCTTAATGTTTTAATTTTATTTTGTTGGTACATTTTAAATATACATAATGATAACATGTATCATAGGGAATTTGTACCTGTGTATTACATTTTTGATAGAACTTTTCCAGATTCCCCGACGAAGTGTGTGGATTAGTTCAAAATGGCAAACGTTTTTGGACTTCCAGTTGGAAGATTTTGCCTATGCTTTGGTAGAATATACAGATATTTTCTGCCTTGGTTTTCTTTTCTTAAATCAGTTTTTACTGTTGCTTTTTCCTTTAAAATTGTCTTATTGCCCCAAACTTCATAGTAGAGGAGCAGAGGAAGGAGAAGAGAGCCCGGGTTGGGGTTGTCAAAGCCAAGAGAGGCTGTTCAGACTTTGGATCTGGGAATGTATACGGCAGACTGGGTTTCATTCCAGGGTTCCTAAGACCCACAGTAGGAGTTTTGCCTTCGCTGACTTAAGTATTTTGTTTTTGAAAACAAGAAATGCATGTCAAAAGATGAAGTTATCCACATGGGCACGATTTATTGCAACCTGTTCTTGGTATAGCTTAGATTACGTGGGCAGTTGTGAAATGTGCTCAAATCAGCATTGGCCTTCCCTTTTTCTAGGTCAGAATGATTTCATGAATATTGTTACAGTTTAGGCAGGGAACAAATCTGCTTAGTCAAGAAGAGTTAAAACCCTCCAGGAAGGCCTGGAAGGAGTGAAGTCCTGGTCCACTGGTGGTGGTCCTGGTCATGGCAGGTGGGTGTATGTGACTCACAAGAGTCGGTCACAGTGAAAAAGACAGATGCTGCCTTGCTTGTTTCCTGGTTTTTAAAGCCTCTTGTTTTATTTTGCTTTATTTTAAGGTCCAGCATTTCTGGGTCCTTCGGGAGAGTGAGGAGAGCCTGCATGCGTGCTGCGCACCTCTGCACCTTGCTTGTTCCGGTGTCACAGCAAGTGGCAGTGCAGAGCACCACAAACTGCTTTGAGCAGAGCCCACTTCCTCCTTCCCGGAGAGCGTGAAGCAACGACACCAACATCAATCGAGGGGAATCCGCAGGCTGCGCTCACGCCGTTGAAGCAGGTGTGTGAGCGAGGTTCTCTGACAGGCATATGTGACGCGGTGTACCTCAGTGTCACCCACAGATGCCAGTTCCGATGGCTGTGTGGGCTGCGCCCACTCTTGCGAGCCACTCTGAGCTGTCGTCCTCAGCTCGGAGCAGCCAGCCGAGTGGTGAACAGGAGAGGGGTTCCTCTCTCCCTTGTTCAGTGGAGAAGAATCCGAAAGAAATACGGTTTCTTTTTGTTCTTTGTTGTTTTTGTGTGTGTGTGATGGTTTGTAGTGAGAATAATTCATGGATCACTCCTTTAAACTAGTGAATGGGAAAGCACTTGTGGTAGCTGATTTGCTAAGACTAATGGGAAAAATGCAAGGTCTGAAGTCAGAGTCTGCACACATATGTAGGAGGATATGTCAAATATACGTGGACACGGATGCATCGATTATGTGTACGCTTGTACATGTGCACATAGATATGTGTGCATGCATACATGCTCATAAGCACATGAATATCTAAGACTTCCTAAGCATTGAATCTTAAATTGATGGTGTTAGTATGAAAAAAAAAAAAAACCCTTAACAAATGCTTATTTCATCCTAAGTAGAACCAGTCTGTTGTACAGTGAGCATTAGGGAATTTCCGCAAAACTCTTGAGTTATTTTAATAAATAAAAAAGATGGAAACATTGCAGAGGACCTCAATACATAGTGTGACTTTTACAAAGTTGTTAGTCCCCCAAAGCTAGCAGTATATTCTGTTGGTTTTGAGTACCTATGTGGGTAGCTGCTTTAAAATATTATGCTTATTAGTATGGATAGGTGATTTGTCCTTATTTTTTTCTGTTCTTAATAATGTCTTAATGTTTATATATTATCTGCATACTGAATACAGAAAAAGTCAAAGAGGGCAATAGCATTACAAGTGTTACCTAGAAATATTTATGAAGACTGGGAGGGAAAGGAGCAGTCTGTCTTTCTTTCTTTCTTTCTTTCTTTCTTTCTTTCTTTCTTTTTTTTTTTTTTTTGGAGAAAATTTCTTAGATGTCAAAGACAGCTGATGAGTTGACCAATTGAACAAATATTTGTGTGCGTTTAGGTGCCAGGCACTGTTTAAAGCCCTGTCATGTTGCTTTAAAGTGTGCCCACAAAATACAGAAATGTTTTAATTTTAAAAATTTATGACAGTAAAAGACACATTGCCATTAATTCCCTCAAAATACTCCTCCATGATGCAAACACACTTATCCCATCATTTTGCCACTTTCTGAAGCAGTTCTAGAAGTCCTTTTTCAGGAGTGTCTTTATTTGCACCTTTGTGGCTTCCTGGATGTCCCAAATTGATTCAAATGTTTACTTTTTGTGGTCATTTGGACTTTAGGGCAAGAGCCAGAAGTTCCATAGTGTCAGACCCAGTGAAGTAGGCAGATAAGGACACATCATAATGTTTCTGTGAACCCGCCTTTCCACCGGACGGCACTGGGCAGCGGTGTTCACCACAATTTTGATCACAACTGGTAAAGACACTTAGGAAAGAGTCCTTCCGTGACTTCTTCAGAAAGCAGCAACATTGCTGGGATAAATGTCTTTGAAGCAACAGGGAGTGTTTTGAGGGGGCATTAATGGTAATTTACCTTCAATATAGTAAATTTTATTTAAACACACACCGGAAACTTTGTCAGCCCTTGGACTTCCCATGTGGCAGACTGCTGAATTAGTTCAGCATGCAAAAATTAATAATTCTAGTCGAGAGTTAATAATGCTAATATGAAAATTCTCTAATATGGGCTTGTAACAACTCAAATTTAGCATTGACAATTTTCTTCCTACTTTTACATATGTGTTTTATCTGCTCTGTACTGTCTCACATGGCTAAACTCTTATCACGGGTATTGACAGCTTTAGTTGTCTAGAAAGCCAAGAGCAAATATGGAAATCATTGGGAAGACTTGACACTACTAACGAAAACTTTAAAGGACAGTGAAAAGCTCGTGTGCAAGTGCCTTGAGAAGCTTGACCCGTCGTCCTTCTGTGGACTTTCGGCTTCGAAACCCGATCTCAGTTTAATGTTCAGCAGGTGTCCTTCCGGGAGGCAGGCAGGATTTGAGGGTCGGAGATTAGTGCAGTGGGTCCAGGTCTGCAGTCTGCAGTGCTGAGACTGGAGGGTGTAAATAGGAGGCTGAAGGCAGGCATGTCTGTCTTCAGGGCAGGGAGGATTCGGGCTGATATGAGGATGATCACCCAGCGTTTAGATGTACCTGCACGCTCCCAAGGAACCCACCCAAATGAAGCTCCTCTGATGTCCAGCCTTTTCCTCCCTGAATGATCTGGGGAGTGAACGCTCTGAATGTCCTCCCATTTTATTCTATCTTATTGGTATAAGATTAGAAATGTAGAAACTCCAGCCTGCAAAGTTTCAGAGTTACAAAATGAAGAGATTTTCATAGGTTCAGTTATAAAAATAGCAAAGATCCTTGAAAGGAAGCATTTGTTTTGGGTTAGTGCCAATCTGCCACGTTGCTTTCCATGTACATGTGTGTCTAGGGGGAATGATTATGGCTTCTTGGACTTGGCTTGTTTCTTTCCTGCTGGAGAAGGGGGAGAATCAGACTTCGGATTTGGTCTGTTTCTGTTGTCCAGTGAATTAGGAGAGTTAGCCCATCTGTTACTCTACGCTGTTCTGCTGTGATTTTGTGGGAAAATTGTTCATATTCACTTTCCTCTTTTTCCATCCATCCTCCCTTCTGTTAAGAAAGATAGGCTGCCATTAACTGATTGCCTTGGGATAATTTGCTGTATGAAAGGGGAGGAAGAGGGTCTTTGCTCTTCTTGAGTCACAGCCGGAGTGGTAAAGTAACTAATTCAAGAAATCACTTGCCCTTCAAATCAGAACAGAAGAAGAATAGAAAAAAAGACATGTAAGTAGAACAAGATTGAGAAAAACATGTCTCCAGGCAGGCTAATCTAATCACACACAGAAGGCAGTCTGTTTTCTTACTTGCTGGATGAATTCCACTTTATATTCTCACAGGGAACAATATATTAAGTACAGTATTTAGAAATATTTGTTGAATCCTACTGTCTGATTTTGGCAAGTCCTGAGGAAAAAAAGAATATGTCTTGGACTGCTTGAGCCTTCCTGGGAGGATATTGGAGTTTTCCCAGAGAGGCTGGCTTCCCACTGTGGGAAACACTGGTGCAGTAGATAACACTGTTAGCATTTATATTTCAGAGGGCATTTAGTTTGCTCCAGCTTTCTGGAACAGCCACAGCTGATCTTATATGTCTCAGGATCTGAAGGAACCAAAGTGTATGTTAGCTTTTCCTTATGTTGATGTAGTCATTTCCTTCTGCAGGGCTCCTAATGGGTAACGCACTCATCCTGTTGTACAGCAGGCTGAGCTCACCAGCTCCAAAATATCCCGTTTGTGAATCAGGGGAGAGAATGTGAGTGTCACAAATGAGAGTGGCTAAGAGTCAGGGCATTATGAGGTGCCGGGTCCGTTGGCCAGTCCTTTCTTTTATGGAACGTTGAAGCATCAACACTTGGGCAAAATCCAAAGCTAATTTTGTTCACATGTGATCATCCCATGACATGGACTGAGTCATTGAAATTTGCCATGGAAATAAGGTGGAACTATTTAGAAAGTAGTGTTGTGGCCCTGTACTTAAAAGTGCATGCAAAAATAAAAGTGCTTCATTATGAGCAATTTAAAAGAATTAAATTCCTTCAGCTTAATGCAGCTGGTCTAAAACATAAAATACATGCAAGGGCTAACCTTGCATCCCTGTTCCTTTGGTTGCTTGAATATGAAGTGGGCTTATCTATATTCTTTTGCTTTCGGCTTATAATCTTGAGAAGTTATGTTCATCAGCTTTCAATTGCTGTGACAAAGTATCTAACAAATCAAATGGAAGGGGAGATAGATTTATTTTGGCTCATGGCTGCAGAGATTTCAGTCCCTGGTCACTTGGTCCCATTGCTGTGGGCCTGTGGCACAGCAAAGCATCATGCCTGGGAGCATGTGTTACAGCACAGCTGCTCCCCTCATGGCACAGGAGGCAGAGGGAGAGAGAGCCCATGAAGAAAGAGGCCTGGGACAAAATGTATCCTTCAAAGATGTGCTCCCAGCTACCTACTTCCTCCAACTGGACCCTGCCTCTTAACGTTTCTGCCACCCCAAGCAACCCATTCGGCTATGAATCCGTAAGTGGATTGATCCACTGATGAGATCAGAGCCCTCTTCATCCAATTCCCACTCACAGGCTCTGCCGCTGAACACCCCTGCCCTGGAGACCAGGCTTCCACCCTGTGAGCTTTTGGGGAAAATCACGCATCCAAACCATGACATTGAACCTGCGGTTTTTCATCTGCCAATGGGAGATCAGAGCATCAACCTTGCAGAATTGCCCATATTTGTATTTTAGTTTTAAATCAATACTGATGAATGACTGTTGAACTACGAGGTAGCGCTGCTCAAGAGAACTTGACTTTCAGGTATGAAGAGGGAGCAGTACAAGAGAAATCACCCCAATGGTGGATACAAATAGTATTTTCTAACCACTGGGTTCTCATTCTGTTGAACTAGAATAAACTTCTAATATTAGAGAAGTTTTAGACTTACAAAAAAGTTGCAAAGATGAGGAACAGTGGATCCATACACTCCTGTCCTGGTTTACCTTATCGTTACTATTTTCCTTACTGTGTGCACTTGTCAGAATGAAGGGACCAACGTCGATACTTACCTACTACCTAAATGTTACGCTTTATTTTATAATTTCAGTAGTTTATCCTTAATGTCCTTTTTCCTTTCTAAGAGCTCATCCTGGGGGCCACATTCCATTTCCCAGTCATATCTCCTTGGATTCCTCCAATCTGTAAGGATTTCTCAGCCTTTCCTTGATTTTGATGACCTTGGGGGTTTAGAGAAATATCAGTTAGTTATTTTGTAGAATATTCCTCACTTGGGATTTGTCTGACACTTTTCTCATAATTCGGTGTGGTGATAAGTGTTTGAGAGGAAGACACCAGAGGTAAAGCACTGTTCTCAACCTAACGTACTAATGGGAAAACAGTGTCACCATTGACATCGACCCTGATCACCAGAATGAAGTACTGCTGCTCAGGATTTCCCCCTTTTCCATACTGTAGATCTTTGGAAGGGAGTCAGTACTCTCATTGCATAGATTTGTTTTAAGGCTTAAATGAGATATGAAAGCTCTTGGCCCAGAACCAGAACCTAGTGGCTAGGAAACTCTCATTAGCATCCACTGTGGTGCTTGTTTCTCACGTGCTAGTTCCTCTCCTTACATAAAAGCGGGTTTTCTTCAGCACTGCTTCCTCGTAGTTCAACAACCACTCATCAGTATTGATTAAGAAATAAAGCAAAAAGTAGGAGGACTCACCAGCCCTCTGAGTGGCATGACTGTATTCAGCAGCATTCTAGGATGGAGGCTGTGGTGCTCTCTGACGGGCTCTGCTAGACTGGGACCTTGGGGCATGAAGGGAGCAGAAAGGGGATGTAGGTGCTGAATCTGCATTAGGGTGATTTTTTTTTTTTTTCTTACCAGAATCAGTGGCTTTCAGGTAGAATTTAGAGTTCTGTGCACTGTTCTAAAATGAGGGCTGTGTTCTGGGACCCGAAATGCTTTATGCCTGTGCAGTTGTTTCCAGAGTAGCTCACTGAGTTTGGATGATAGAGCTCAGAGTCCTCTCTAACCATGTCTTTTGGAATAAATAAGAACAGCTGGTCTCTTGTACAAATACTGTTGGCATGAATTTTTTATTTAAGTCTCTCCATGTATCTAGTAAACAGTAAGCGGTATTCTAACATTACTAAAAGCCTCCCAAGTCTCCATCCAATAAATTTCCTTCACTCCTCCCCATTTAAGAGTTCAGGGTGTAGGGCAGGGTTAATGTACCAGAGAAGGAATGCTAGGAAAGTATTTCTGAGCTAGAGAAAATAAGGTTCCTCTTCTGCCTCCTTTCCCATTTGACCTTCAGCTTCTCTCTAAGATAACACAGTTTTTGGACTGTGTCTTGGGAAAGCAAGATTTACACAGACATTCTTTTGCTCTTCTGTATGTACTAAGTAAAGGGACTTATTGCTTTTAAAATGGTACTCTGTCCCTGAGTGCTTAATGGGAAGAAAATTTTCATTTGCGTTAAGGTGGTGAGTAATGAAACACTGTCTTGGTCTTTAAGTGGCCAGCAAGGAGATTCTTTCCAAGTACGGTATCTTTATGAATTTCTGTCTTTTAACAGCTTACTAGGGACTGAGAGCCCTTTCACTATCCTTTGGGGAACCAGGAACACATTTAAAGATATTGAGATGTTAAAGATGCTATAGATGTTGCTATTTACTCATTTCTTCTTTTTAGCAACAGAAAGAAACTTCCTGCTTAACTTGCTATGTTACCCTCAGGTCAGTCCTAAGAAGTGAGAACTATCACAGATGTATCGCCCCGTTGTTCTCTTGTCAGATTGCAAGTGCCGCGCAGCGGGGGCTGGGACTATAAGTAACAGTAAGCTGGGGTCTCTGTATTCTCAGAATCAAGTGATAGTCTTAATGTGCTCCTGGAGGTCTTTTGTTCTTTCAGACCTTCCTTATACTGCTGTGGTCACTAAGGATCTTCACAAGGGTATTGATGGCCTTCCTTAGGCACGTTAGTACAGCTGAATTTAGATATGACTGTGCACCTGGCTTTGGCCCATGACACACGAGCAGAGTCTAATATGTCACCTCTCAGATGAAGCTGGAAGAATCAGTGTTCTCAGTTTTGATGGTGACAGTGGTGGAAAATTTGGATATGTGATAATTAAGGCTGCATGAATAATGGGCCTCACTTCTTATATGAGCTGTGATTAAAAAAAAAATACAACAAATGTTTAAATTTTAGAAAAAATATTACAGTGAAAAATGTTAAGTCCCCTCAGAAAACTGTAACTCTGAACACACTTATCCCATTATTCTTGCCACTTTGTAGAGCAATTCTAGAAGTCTTCTTTTGTTAGTGTCTTTAGTTACACCTAGTGGCTGCCTTGATATCTTGAATCAATTCAAAACACTTACTTTCATGGGCATTTTGAGTTTTAAGAAGAGACAGAAGTCTCAAGGTTACAAATCCAATGAGTAAAGTGGATTAGGACATACTGTAATGTTTTTTGTTGAATGCCATTCAGCAGTAGCATTTGCCATAGTTTTGATTATACCTTGTAAAGTCACTCAACAAAGAGGACTTCTAGAACTGCTTTAGAAGTGGCAAGAATGATGGGATAAGTGTGTTCAAAGTGAAAGGGAGTATTTTGGGGGGAATTAATGGCAATGTGTTCTTTACTGTAATAAATTTTTTAAAAAAATTAAGCATTCACTGTATATCTTGATCACACGTGTTAGATATGGCCTGTATTTCTGTAGATTTCCTAAATTTCTTCAAGGAGATTATGTGTCTGCTGACACCGTGTATCTCATTGTCAACAAATATCCTTATGTAGTGGACAGTAATTCTAAAGAAGGAAAAACCAAAGACAGGTTACACACACGTGCATACTCACAGACATGTGAACTTACTTTCCCAAGAATCATGTGAGGGATTTTAATACCAAACTACTGGTTAAGTGCCAGGAAGAATTTCTTGGTTGGACATAATGCTTAATTTATATGTAGGGAATTTCCACTGTTAAATCATAGAACTTATAAAATTTAAAAAGAAAAGAAGAGGAGGGTTGGAGGAGGACAAAATAGGGCCCAGGGATGTCACTGACAGTATTCCTTTTTGATTTAAAGCCACTGAAGACTTCAGTTAAATAATAAGATAATCCCATATGGTTTCTGTTCTTTCAACGTTAGAACCTCAGAAATGCAGTCTACTTTTAGCTGTGGCTGCTGCTGGCCTCTCTGTCAGACTGCGACTGTTTCTGTCTGCCTGCTGGGAGGAGTGTCCCCGAAGCCCCTCCTCTGGTGGTGAGCTCCCAGGCTGGGCTTTCTCCTTGGACAGCGTGGCCCATTGGGCAAGGAGGACCTCCCACGCCTGCGCCCTCGTGGCTCCTGGAGAGACGGCACAGCAGAGAGGCCACTCTGAAAATGACCTCATGCTGTCCTCTGTGTGAGAGCATCAGATCACTGTCACAGGCACTTAGCTCAGCCCTCTTGTTCTTCCCTTCCCTACAATTCTGTTTATAATGAACTTCCCTTGAAAGAAATTTTTGTAACCCTCAAGAGCCTCAAAAGGGCAAACTTGCAGTAAATTCTAAAGCTTGCATAGTTATTTTTATTTGTGCTATCTTTACTAAAAGGTACTACCTTTTTTCTTGCTCTCTTTCAACTTTTAAACATATTTTCCCTATCTGCTAGCGCAAGTTTATGAAATGCTTAGAAAGTTTATGGAAAAAAAAAAAGAAATACATTTGTACTGTATGTTTCTCCAGTCCTGTGGAAGTTTACGTGCTGTATTTACATTGGGAGCCGAAGTTCTTTGTCACATTTTTCACATAGATTGATTGAAACCAGGTAAGACCTGAAATCCGTTAGAGCCATGTCCTGGGCCGTGTACCTGTGCTGTCACAGATGCGTAGAGAGATTCTACATTCATATCATTAAAATACCCTGAGATGACTTGGTTGTATACAGAGAGGCTGTCTAGAAAGTCAGAAAACAGGAATTTTCACCCACGCTCATTGTGACAGTGTCGCTATTTAACCTCTATACCTACTTGTCCATTTTCAGAATGAGTTTAATGATGCTCCCCTTTTCAATTTTCATGTACTAGTTGGAAAACGATTTCTCCACACAAGGATGATTAAAATGATATGTATAAAATGACTTGACTCCTTGGAAGAGAAGTCCCATAAAGGACTAGGAAGATGGAAGCAGACAAAGAACATTTTATACTGAGGATCAGAGGAGTTTGGAAAGGAGAGGTGTTACCAGCTCTTTCGGGTGCCCAATTGACTGTTAGAGAGCAGGGCTCTTTACCAGAGCTAGTATTTTGAGGAGGCCCCTCTGGCAAAGCCTCAATTAGTTTCCTCTTAATTGGAAATGAGAAAGTACATGATGAGTGCAGAGATACTCTGCAGAGGACCACATGCCAAAAGGGTTTTCATGAGCATCTGAAGTTACTTGTGGGATACACTATCGAGATGGAAATTATCTTATCTGGGCTGTAAATTAAATGGCAAATTTTCTGTGTCTTGTACAGTGTGTTCCCAAATGGCATTCCATGTGTATATCTAGAAATGCCTTCTATAAACTTGACTAATACACCACATGTGATTTTTTTCCCCTGATTTTTAATGGTCAGTTACCAGTATGGTGAAGCTGAATCAAATATAAAACAGAAAGAGAATCAAACACAATTGCGTATACAAATGTCTCCATGTGCTATAATTTTCCTCAGTACAATTTGTTTATGATTGTATTACTTTTTAAAAAATTCCACTCACAGTCTTGGGTAAGTTTACATATTATATTTTAAAAATCTATTTTGTGAGATGAAGATTTAGCCACCTTATACTTTTCTTTAATTCTCTGTACCCTTTTTGCTGTCCAGCATGTATAACTGTACGTGTACTTCCTTATTGCTAAGGTTGTTAATTCTACTAAGTCACTATCGTGAAATTTCTTCATGTTGTGCATTCAGGTCGATGCTAAAATCGAAAGCTAGTAACTAGTGTTTATGTTATATCTAATCAAATACTGTTCACTGCAGGGCCAATTAAGATGCTCTGATTACATTCTTTTCTAGTTTCCTGACCTCTGTGTCTATGAAAGAGGTCAAAAGCAAAGAGTCCAGCAAACACTCTTTATTTAATTTTATCATTGATTGAAACCATACAACATTAAGTTTGCTTCAAACTCGACCTACAACCTCATTGTACAATTTATTAACCCTGAAGTTTTTGATCTTTTTCTTTTTTTTTTTTTTTCTTGCTAGGAGAAGAAATAGAAGTCTTTTTAAAAAATCAAATTATCTGTCTAGGTTCAATGTTGTTTTCTGTCACAAAACTTTGGAATCTCTTTTAATCTGGTATTCTTAAATTTCATAAAAATGTTTGGGTTTTTTAAATCCTGAATGGCACTCCATGTAATCTGTAAACGTCTCTCTGTTTGCCTCCAGGGACATTTTGTTTCATTGTTTTGATCTGGTTCCCTTGGTTTTCTCTATTCTTTCTTGACAGATTCCCATCAGTCAGGTGTTGGGTTCCCTCACATGATTCTCTGCATCTCTTATGTTTCTTTCGTATTTTTCATGGTTTTGTCCTTGTCCTCATATTCTGGGAGATTTTAACTCTATCTTCTAATCCTTTCATTAATGTTTTTAGCAATCAAAATTTAAATTTGTAAGAGCTCATTCTTAGGTCCCTTTCTTCTCTGCCATGTATGCTGGAGTACATTATACCAATTATATCAACACTAGTACTTTAGCACTTGACTAGGAATTTGTCTATAAAAACCTATATTATAAAGTCACAGTTCCCTGTGGGTATTTGAAGTAACATCTAGAATTACCCTCTGGTTTGATAATATGACACTTAGGAGGTCCATCTCAGTTGCTCTTTGGCCGTCTGATTTGACTTGCCTTACCAATGAAGGATGATGGACAAGTGACACTATACAGAGGGACAAAGGGCACACTGTGCTATTCCAAGGAACTTATGGTTCAGTTGAAAGAAAAGACAAAATCAGATGCACCGTGTAATAAAATATGCCAAATATGCAGTATGGCTTCTTAAGCTAAAGGCTTTTTATAGTTGTTATTAACTAAGTTTTACTCTTTTATGTAATATCTATTCCTATATTTTAGATTTTATTACTTATTGAGTATATCTGTCCATTGTTTTGGTTGCTATAACAAATTAACCAAGGCTAGGTACTTTATAAGTAAAGACGTTTGTTTATTCGACCTATTTTTCTGATGGGTAGAAGATTCACACAGCATGGCACTGGTGTCATGGCAAAGGCCATCTCAGCTGTGTCACAACATGGTGGAGAAATGGACATGGAAACAGGCCCATGCAGAAGAGACCAGATATAAGGAGTGGCCTTGCTTTATAATGAATCAGTCTCAGAAGAACTCAGTCCCTCTTCCAAGACCCAATCCGATCTTTGAAGTCAGCATTAATCCACTCATGATCTAGTTGCTTTCAACCATGCCCCCACCTTCTAAGGTTCTACCTTGTCAATACTATCATAGTAGAGACCATGTTTCCAGCACACGAATCCTTGGGAGCTAAACCACATCTGGGCCATTACACTGAGAGATACTGGAAGTCAAACTGTTGGATGAAAACTATTGCTGTTGATAAATATGCCAACATTCCTTTTATGGTGTCATCTAATATCTATCATCTATCACAAGAGTATATGAATCAAGCAATAGATGCTACAATAAAAACTCTTGAGTAATTTAAGGTGTGGAAAGTAGCATTTCATTGTTTTTGCTTGTATTTTTAAAGTACCAATATGCTGCCTTTTATCATTCATTGACATTTATGTATAAATCATAATAAACTTCATGTGTTACTTCTTTATTCTTTTCTTTTTCTTTTCCCTATCCTCCAATTCCTTTAGTCTTACTCTCTGATAGTACAGGTATGTGAATATTCCAAGTCCAACTTGTGTTGAATATTTTCTACATATCTTCTCCTCATCTATTCAGTATTATGATCACAAGGGCTAATTCCCTGGAATATGAGTTGAAGTATATTGTACAAATGCTCCTCAATTTACTATAGGATTATATCCTCATAAACCCATTGGGATTAGGTCCTGATAATCTCTTTGTAAATTGGAAATATAATGTGGTGAAAATGCACGTAAAACATCTAACTTACCTAACATCACAATTTAACAGTAGAGTATGCCAAGTATCTGTGATTTGCCCTCCTGATCAGTGACTGACTGGGAGCTACGGCTTGCTGTCACTGCCTAACATCTGAGTAGTATCACACTGAATATTTATGGGGTGGAAAACAGTAAAAATATAAAGTTTGAAGTACGGTTTCTACTGAATTTGCAATGCTTACATACCATGATAAAGTAAAAAAAAAAAGTCATTATTAAGTCATTTTAAATCAGAGACCATTTGTAAATACCATGAGTTAGATGCTAGATAGTATTCATTTTGTTATTTAATTACTATATTAAAGATACTTGAGAAACCCCATATATAAACAGAGAGCAAAATAAAATGTGGATTATAGGAAGTAGGGAGATAGGTCTTTCTCGAATGGGAAGGGGATCAAGAGCTAGAAAGAGCGGGGGACAGGGAAGAGAAGGGGATGAAAAAAGGAATTACGATGTGTTATGTGCATGTACCAATTCCCCAGAAGGAATATAAACATTATGTACCACAAACATGTACTAATAAAGATAAAAATTTAAAGAAGATACTTGTTCTTCGATGGTGGGCAGTGTAAATGTGACTTTTTTGAAGTTAGGACTTGAATTGAAGGTGCAGAGGGCATTTGAACTTTTTTCTGGATGCTAATTTCTGTGATTTGTTTAAAAGTTATCATGATGTGAAATGAGAGAATGGTATTGTGGCCTTTGGATTCTTAACTTGATATTAACACAGGTCTTAATTAAGTAAACTCATCTCAGTGTTACTTCTGTTTTGAAAACACCCTACAGGTATAGATAGAATTTGACAATTCCGAGGAACAGTACTTGGCTTTGCTTAGTGTAAGTAGATTTCCATCCTAAATTTTATCTTGTTTTGAAACGTGGCTGTCAGTGTATTTTGGCTCAAAAAACTCAAAAAGAAAGATTGTACCATTTAGAATTAGGCATTCGGCTGGCCAGTTTCTCACCAATGAAAAGTTTTATTTCTTGAGTGAACTAAATCTGAAAATATAAATGGATGTTATTTGCTATTTACAATAAAGCCATTTGAACAGAAATTCCAGGATTACAACCTCAGCTACAAATGGAAAAGTTCTTCATTGTTGTTGAGGACTGGTAGATGCATGTTTTGCTGCAATATTTACATTTTTATCATAATGAAGTTTAATATTTAGAAGATATAAATAGCTTATTTTATTTAATCAAAAATTATTTTAAGCTTCTAAGTAATTAATCTTTAAATACTTTTCTAATGTTCAAAGCCCAAGGTGAAGACATTATCTTGGATAGCATGGAGTTGTCTCTTACAGTGCCACCTGGTAAGAATCATGCAGTACAAACAATAAGAGGAATGGGGGGCTGGGAATTTAGCTCAGTGGTTAGAGTGCTTACCTTGCAAGCACAAGGCCCTTAGTTTGATCCCCAGCACCAAAAAAAAAAAAAAAAAAAAAAGACACGGAAGTAAATTTAATTGTTTAACTTTTAAAAAATTGAATTATTTGCTCAGATACAGTATAAGTAGAAAAATACATTTCACATGTTTATACAAAATATTGGATGTCTTTCATTAATGCAATCAATACAACATAGGACCCCAAAATTTTACATGCACATTTCCTGTGCTATAAGAAACTTGCAACTCAGGGTTTGTAGGATGGTACTGATAAATTAAATGATTGCCTTTTTTTCCCTGATTGATATTAATAAATGACAATGATCTGTTAGTGGGGTTTCAGGCTGGCTCAAACGATGATAAGCAACTAAACTATTCAACAGGGAAGTGGAACTTTCTGTTCTCCTACATGTGTGTGTACAGGTATTAGCAATGGGGTATGAAGAGGGGAGGGAAACTGTGTGAGCATTGTTCTGGTCACTCCTTACAGTCAGATCTGTGGAAGAGCTCAGTTTCATGCTTGGCTCTGTGTTTGCTTTGTCAGCAGCACCAGTATTTAGATCTTTATCAGGTTACTACTGCTGATGTCTACATTTTCATTTACCTTGGCTGCCATTTAATAAAAATAAATAAAAAAGACAAATGATTGGATCAGGCCAGGAGTACAGCCCAGAATGGTTGTCTCCTTGTTCATCTATGAGTCTGTCACATCACCTATAATATCTATGTGGGGATAAAAATCTTTTAATTTTACCAAGCCAGATCCCCAATTCTTGTCTGCCTAATTTCTTCCATCTTTTGATGATTTTCTGAGATTGTGAAAATGATGGAAATGGATGTGTCATTTCTAGGATTTGTTCAGATTGTGTTTTAAAGAGTCTTAAGTGCAAAGACACCTTTGCTGCTAGGGAAGATAGAGGTAAGAGAAAGGGAAGGTAATGTCTTTCTGGGGTTTTTAGAAAGAAAAGCTTTTAATGAAGGCTGATATTTATACATTAGAGTTCTATAAGATACTGCTTAGAAAAAAATCCATACAAAGTTTGAAAACCAGTGGTATGAGCCATCATAAATTCTGAATTATCATCCTCCAGTATCCTGGTATTGCTTTGTCCTTTTTGAAAATAACACAATGTAAAAAGCATTTCTACATTCATTATGACCTCAGGTGATTATTTTTCTTAGACCATAATGCTTTCCCAGTATCATAGATGTGCCTGTTACTGGAAGGCTGGATGGTTGGATTAATGGATATATGCATAAGTTAGGTAGGAAGGAGAGATGAATGGTTTGGAAAGAAGGAAGGAAGGGTGGTGAGCACACATTTACCTTCGTTTGTCTGTTTGGACATATATTTTCAATATGATTATATTTGAACTATTTAGAGTAAGAACCACTCTGTGCCCACATTTCTTTGTCTCATATGCAGTTAGGAAATGCAGTAAGCATTGTGCTCCCTAGTAAGTCTTTTATGTACTTTGGAGGACAGATTTGATTCTAGGTGCTAAGGACACAGCAGCAAGCAAGACAGACAAAATTACCTGTCCTCATGGAGTTTCTTTCTAGTGTGAGGGAAACCAGTCAACAGAGAAGGGAAATATGTAGCATGTCAGTTAATGATCCATGTTGTAAAGAAATACAAAGCAGGAAAGGGGAGGAGCCAGCTGTTTTTTATCCAGTGGTCACTGACATTAGTACAAGACCTGAAGAGGGTGAAGAAGGGGACACGGTATGTTTTTAGGCTAAGAGGCATCTACTCTAGGGGAGGCAAGTAGGGCAAAGGCTTCAAAGAAGAACTTCTTGGGCATATTCTAGGAATAGCAAGGAGACCAATGAAGCCAAATAGAGAGAGCAAGACGCTAATTACTCTGAGGTCAAGAAGGTGGGAAAAAAATCTGACTTTCATTTACTTTTATTATAAATAAATTGGGATACCTTTGGTTAAGTTTAAGCAGAGGATAGGCACACTCCGACCACTCTAACTTTAGAACAAGGATCATAAGTTTTCTGTAAAGGTCCAAGTAATAAATATTTTATGCTTGTCAGATCAGCTGATCTCTGTGACAGAATCCTGGACTCTGCTCTTTTAGGGCAAAAGAAGGCATAAGCTATGAAAATGGATGACTCTGGCTATGTTCCAAGAAAACTTTTAAAAGAATAAGTAGCCGGCAGGTGGCTGGCTGAATTGGCTCACATTCCATACTAGGCCAACCACTGAACTACACCGTCTGCTAAATGGTTTTGAATTGGGATGATGAAGGAGTAGTAATTACTTAGTATCACTTACTAGCTGTACCACACCCAGGACAGACTACCGTCCACAGAGAGTTTTTTTCATATCTCCTCTGTATGCACTTCATCTGATATCATCTTGAAGCCACAGATATAATTTAAGAAATGCCCAGTGATGCTTTTAAAAGACTTACATGTTAAAAACAAAGTTAGTGGTTCCCAAGTTCTCCACATCAAGGTGTCTACATCGCTTTGTGAAATGGGATACCCAAAACAGAGACCCTAGAAGCCATTCCAAACCCTGCCGGCTCTGATACTGTACAGTTTGGATCTTCAGAATACTCTAAGGTCCATGTGGTAAAGCCTTGCTCCCCAGCTCTGTGCTGTTTGGCAGGGTGGTAAGAAGTAAGGCCTAGTGGGAGACCTTTGAGACACTAGGGATGGACACCACTCTCTTCCTTTCTTTCACTTCCCAGCCAGGAGATGGGCTGTTGGCTCTGCTTCATGTTCCCTACCATGATGTCCTGTCTTATAACAGGGTCTGAGCAATGGGAACAACCAGTCTTAGGCAGAAACCTTCAAACCTGTGAGCTAGAATAAACCTTTTGTCTTTGTAACTTGGTTACCTCAGCTACTTACTATAATACAGGAAAACTGACTCACAAAGAGACCTTTCCTTTCTCTTCTCTGATATGGTTAGCCTAATGCTGTCCAAGGGAAATGTAATGTAGGCCTCAAATAAAACTGTATCAAGAAATTTAAAATGTCTAGGAGCCACATAAAAACTGAAAAAATATTATTTAATAATATTTGATTTAAACAGTTATGTCCAAAATATTTTCATTTCTATATGCAGTCAGTATAAAATTACTGAGATATTTTTACATTCTTTATTTCATATGAAATCTTGAATTCTAATGAATATTTTACAAGATAAGAATTCCATTGCCACATATGGCTCATGGCTACTATATTAGACAATGTAGGAATACAGGTTTGGAGAAGGCTCAGAATTCACCCTTTCCTGCTGATAAATGTCCTTCTATAAAAGCAGTAACAAAAAGGATAATCTAGCAATCATTGAAAAATAATCTAGGACATTAATTTAACTTTAAACAAGGTTATTTAGAGGCATGTTACACTTTAAAAGTTCTGGAATTCAACTTCTTCTTGCTGTTCTTCACCTCACAGCAATGATTAATAGCAAAGTATGAAAAGGAATACTTGTAATATTCAATGTACTTTGCCTTCCCTGAAACTTATTTTCTCAATTTAAATTTCTCATATGCTTATTACACAATCGCTTACATATCTAAAAATGGCAAGATCAACTTTTCTGGTACTCTACCCACCCATATCCCCACCCCCAGCTCAGCAGTCATTTGATAAGACTTTACAACTACACGGATAGTGCCTTCTTCCCTTTTGGCTGAACATTCTCTGCGCTCTGTCAGTTTTCCCATTGTAAAACAGAACTTGGAGGAGGTGGCTGTTAAAGTCCCATCCTAGAAATACAGCTTACTAATATTCATTCTGCAGAATTTATGCACATTTACTTATCTATAACTCTCTGGAGTTTGCACAAGAGTTTATATAAACTGCAAAACACATAAATTTTTAAGTGCTTTTTAATGGACTTATGAGAACATAGAATTTGGGGAACAGCAAGTTTGTATGTAAAACTTTAGCTGTTGAACTGAAAATCCTGAGAGACCTGAAGCCCTTGGAAACTTGCACACCATGACGGGCACCTCTGACGGCCTGTTACACACAGAGAAGCAGTGCCTTCCTCACTTTGCTCAATTGCCATTTTGGCTTAACCACCTTGAGGGTCCTCAGGTCTTTGTGGGAGAGTCCACTGGGGCATTCAGGATCCTCACACACAAAGTTGGCGATAGAATTTGATGAAGGGGGTGATAATAAGAGCTGCTAAAACTTGAGTTGTCACAGTTTCTGCCACCACCTTTGAGTCTACAAGGGGATCAGGAACGGGCATCTTTGAGGTATACACATAAGCAGTTCAAAATCGCTCAGTTAATTACTTTCAGGCACAGCCAGGCAGTTGAAGGAGTAACTAGGTTACAAAGGGGCCATTCCCTCTCCAAGTCTTTGTAGATTTGTAGATACAGTCTTAGTCATTATATTTGACCATAGGCCAAGGCATTTCAGTTTCTTTAAGGAGGTAGTTTGGCAGATGTTAAGAGAAAAGGGGCAACTTGCTTTTATGGAATTCCTTGAAATAGAACACTTTTGAATCCAGTAAAAAGGAAAAAAAATCAGCATTATTTATAGTCACATAGTATAACAGCAATAATAAGTAACTCTTAGATACCACCTCCTCTGGCTAAGCACTTTTTAAAATGCCTTGTGGAGAACTCATTTGATTCTCCCAAACCTGTGAGCTAGGTATTGCCCTCTTCCTCATTATTCAGTGCAGGAAACTGATTCCAAAAAAGGCTGCATAATTTGCCCAAGGTCTTGAAGCTAATACCTGATGAAGCTGGGGTTCGAGTCCAAGCATGTTGACTCCAGAGTTCCTTCCCTTAATCACTGCACTAAGTAAATATTCATGTGCACAACGAATGGACCCTTGAAAGTATTTTAGAAATGAATTCACATTAAACCCTGTACACGTTTGAAACACTGTAGTCTTCCAGTGTAGTCCTTGTGATAATTCCTGTGACATTATGAGCTTACCCTCAGTGGTTTTTAAAATATTGATTTTTAAAATATCAGAGTTACCTAAAATAGAGAACATTTATAGAAGAAAAAAACCTTTGTTGAACTTTTCAAGAAATATGTACTGAATAAATTAATAAAAGAATAGAATATTCTGTGACAGTGTATTTGATCTAATACAGAGTTCATAGTTAAGAATTGAATATTGACCTGTGTGTTGCTTTTAGCTGTTTAAGCCCTTGTGGTGCTGGCCATAGTGACATGGCACTTGTGAGATGAATGAAAAATTCAGGTACACAAAGGCGTGCAGAAGACCTCCACAGTGCCCCTTCTCTGTTTCTGTTTTCTCCCTCTAAACTCCTAACTTACATCTTATTCCAAGTGTTTATCCTGCCTCTGACCTTCTGGGCTCAATATTTGCACTTGAGCCTCTCTGGTTTTTAAAACTCGGTTTTTCCTAAGTAATCCTGACTCTGCTCGGCTCTTGGACTCTCAGACACTCAGAGTCAAGTGCTGCCCGAGTAGGAACCACTCATGTGAGTCTTGACCCATAAAACCCAACTCTCATCCGATTTCTTTGACTTATTTTTTTAACTAAATGTGTAGTGTCATATTCGGAATACATTTTTCTTAGAGATCTCTGTGGAGTTTTATGTGGGCTAATGGTTCCCCACCCACTTGACATTTTGCCCATCACATTATATGTTTCTTCCAAAGGATGAAACTATAACTCTGCTTTTTTGACAGCATGGGAGATACTCTCTTGCTGTTGCTCTCCAGGAAAAATCTCATAATCTAACCGGACAAACTCTTACTGAAAAATTAGACCAAATAACATTTGTAAACTCCAAGGAAAGCATTTTTCTTCTGTGAAGTATTTTCTAGCAGGATGTGTTAGTAACTTTACATATACTGATACCAGTTTGGTTTATGGAAAAAATGGAGAACTATGAACAGCTAGCTACACTGTGAAAACCGGACCCTTTGAACCTATCTTTTTCCTAGCCCTGTGTACTGAGAAACTTGGAGCATGGTTCATCATAAAATGAGTAAGAAACATTGATCGATTTCCTAGAAGACAACTGGTTAGCTAGCTTGCTCCTTTTGGCTCATTTGGCAAACTTAAACGAAGGGCATAATATTAGAAAATACTTTGGGAAGCTGGGCCTGCACTCTCATATTGTGTTCTCATGTAGCTACATCAAGGCACACTTTGCCCGTGTGCCTGACACCATTGGTGTTTATTTTATTTTGACTCATGACCTAAACCCATTACACAATAAAATATCTCATCTAGAGAAACAAATATGATACGCCTCTTTTGGGTTACCAGGGAAGCGTGAAGAAATAAAGGTCTGCAGTATTTGTTTTCAGTATTACAGCAAATCAAATGTTAGTGGGTTTTTTGGGGGGGGGCAATTCATCCTGCACAAATGAGACTGTCTCTACAGAGTCCTTAGACTTCTTATTTGGCACTCCACTATCTAATTTACTGTGAACTTCTCATGCCTATGTACTTTAGAGCATTACTAGTGATAGAGTGAGCGTACCTAGTAATTTATTTAACAGACTTCTTGTCTGGGTCATTGCAGTTGCATAAATAAAATGCTGAAACACAAGAGTGTTGGAGTGTCCTCATGGATGCTTGATGTTAAATGTAACTAACTCCACTGTATATGAACCTTCTATTTATGAATTTTTAATAGAATATCTGAAATTGGACTTTGAGTCTAATACATCTTAGAGAAATATCCTTTTTACTTCTTAGAAAGCAATTTTTGACCGGTAGAGACACTTGCTTATGTGCTATGTATTAAAATGATTTCCTAAGTGCACTTATCTGTGCCACCCCTCAAACTCCCATGATTTTCATTGATATAGTGAAAACTTTACAGCTCAACATATCTGGAGCTTTATAAGTGATGTATTAGCTGCTTGAGTGAGTTACTTAATTTCTGTCTATCCTAAATTTTCACACATATAAGGTGGAATTTAATATCATTTGAGATGTTGTTATAAATAGTAGACATAATACAAGTAGTATATTTACACAGTATGCGGGACACAAGGATTGTTAAAAGGTAGTTAGATATATGTATTGCATTTTGTTTACCTATTCATCTTTGGGTTGTGTCTACCTTTTGTCTATTGTGAATACTGCCATGAACATGTATTTAAAAATATCCGTTTTAGTCTCTGTTTTCACGTTTTTTGGATATGTACCCAGGCATTCAAGCCTATGGCAGACTGCATGGTACCATACTGTATTGATGTGTATCAGGAATCTCCAAACTGCCTTCCACATCAGTTCTACTGTTTTACATTCCCAGCAGCAGTGTATCGGGATTACCATTTCTTCTTGTCTTCATCAATATTTGTTATTTTCTAGATATTTCTTTTGTCTTGGTGGTCATTGTGATGGATAAAAGGTGGTATTTCCTTGTGGTATTGATTTGCATTTCTATGTTGACTGGTGATGTACACCATCTTTTCATGTGTTTATCAGACATATGTGTTTCTGCTTTGTAGAAATATTTGTTCTGCTTTGCCCATTTTAAAATCTGTTTTTGTTTTGGAGTTGTAAGATTTTTGGCGGGGGAGTTGCTGGGGATTGAACTCATGGCCTTGTGCTTGCTAGGCAAGCTCTACACCACTTGAGCTAAATCCCTAACCCCCAAGTTGTAGGATTTTTAAAATATGTATTCGGTATATTAATCACTTCTGAGATCTGATTTGCAGGTGTTTTTCTCATTCTGTGAGTCACTTTCTACTCTGTTTTAAAGTGAAAGTAGAGACCAAAACAATCGATTTTAATACTGTAGGTTAACTTATTTTGTTGCTTATGTCCAATATAATTTCAGATAAATTATTTCAACCTACCCTCCTCAAACAAAAAAAATGTAATTATGGCCCATCTGGTTTCATTGATGAATTAGATCAGAAGTTAAGGTAGAACTAGCACAAATATGGTGCATAATCTCTCAAAAATAAAAGAAGTGAGAACATACAATTTTCTGTAGCCATGATAACCCAGATGTTAAAAAAAATAATTTTGGAAGGTATATACTTTGGCGAAATGTTATGAAATAGAATGCAGAATTGTGATATCATAAGCAAGTTGAGTCTATTCCTGGAAGGCAAAGTAAGCACTTCAAAATTAATCTATATAATTCACAGAAACCATATCATAGAGAAGAAAAACCATACTATGATTTAAATAGTGCAGAAAAATCATTGAGAAAAATTACAAGCAATGCCAGAGTGTTAGGGAACTTTAATCTGGCAAAGTGAATCTGTGAAAAATCAGCAGCTAACATCGTACTTAATGGGAAAACAAAGAATATCTTTACTCTAAAACTGACAAGTAGGCGAAGATATCTGCTCTCATCTCTTTTAAGTTTTACTGGTGATTGTATCTAAAAGAATAAGAGAAGAAAATGAAATAAAAATGAGGGCCGGGGATTTAGCTCAGCAGTTAGAGTGTTTGCCTTGCAAGCAGAAAGCCCTGAGTTCAATCCCCGGCACACACACACAAAAAAATAACTAAGGGCTGGGGATTTACTCAGTGGTTAGAGTGCTTACCGTGCAAGCACAAGGCCCTGAGTTCAATCCCCGGCACAAAAAAAAAAAAAAAAAAAAAAAGAAAAGAAATAAAAATGAACTAAAAGAAATGTGCATTGGAAAGGAAGCAGTAAAACTGTGTTTGGGAGCCCAGAGTGCCCTAAAGAATACACAGAATGGCAGTAAGCCCTGATGGTGAATTCAGCAACTCACGAGGTGTTCTGTCAACATATAAACTAAGATGTATTTCTACAGGCTGGAACAAAATATTTTTTAAGAAAAAATAATTTTTAAGAATTCTCTTAGAATAACATAATGAAACAAACAACAAACAAAAATCACCTAGGAATAACTTTAGCAAAATGCATGGAAAATCTCTACAGGTGATTACAAAGGACCTAAATATATACAAAGAGATGATATGTTTACTGATTAGCAAGCAGTTTCAAAAATGTTGTGAAGTCGGTTATTTCTAGAATGATGTATAGACTTTATCCAGTTCTAGCAAAAGCTCCAGCACGCTCGTTTGTTCCAAATAGATAAGCTGGTTCTAAAATTTATTTAATTTTGTATTTTTTTGGTTGTAAAATTTATAAGAAAGTGTGCAAGAGCTAGAATATCCAAAGCAAGTTTAAAAAAAAAAAAGAACAAACTCGGAGGATTCATGCTATCTGCTTTCGTGAATTACTACACAGCTACAGCAATCAAAACTTTGTGATAATTGTATATAGTAGAAAAACCAATCAACAGAATTAAGAGTCTAGAAATAAACAGAATTAAGAGTCTAGAAATAAACAGAATTAAGAGTCTAGAAATAAAACTTCGCTTAATACAGTGAACAATAGAGGGAGGAAAAGTACTTTAAGGAAACGGCACTGGAATAACTGGAGCATTCACACCATTCACAAAACTTAATTTGACATAAGCCAATACCTTATTTAAAATAAGAGCAAAATTATAAAGGTTTCAGAAAAGATTGGAGAATATCTGTGGAGGATAGTCAAGAGTTTCTTAGGCCACAGAAAATAAACATAAACATTGATAATCAAATCTGAGAGCTTGAACTAATCCAAAGACATTTTTAAGAAATTGACACTGGGCAGGTGACACGTGTCTGTAATCTCAGCACTTGGAAGGCTGATTGCCACAAGTTCAAGACCAGCCTGGGCTACATAGTGAATTCAAGGTGAGCCTGAAATATATAGCAAGACCCTGTCTCAAAAAGAGAAATTGACAAAAGGTTGTTATTCAGAATAAACGAAGTACTTCTATAGCTCTATAAAAAGAATATTCAGTAAAAACAGGCAGTAACCTCACATACTTTACAAAGGAAGATAGACAAACTGGTAATAAACACATGAGAAAATGTTCAACATCATCCTTCATCAGAGAAATGTAAATTAAACCACAGGGAAAGAACTCCATTGAAATGGCTAAATTTAAGAAGACTAACAGAAAATGTTGATGAGGATGTAGAGAATGGGAACATTCAGATTCATGCAGTGGTATAGATTAACTGAAAGCGGTTCCATTTATGTGATGGTCTTGAACGATCAAAACTAATTTAAGACGAAAATGTATCAGAGCAGGAGGAATGATACAGGGATTGTCCAGAAAGTGCCCTGAGTGAGATTTTAGGAGTGATGGTAATGTTCTGCCTCCCAATGGAGGTAAGTGTTATGTGGGGGTGTACATTCATCAGAGCATATCAAATGGCACATTTAAATTTGTGTATTGAGCTCAAGTAAATTATCCATATGAAACAAGAAAGAATTTGACATTTAGGGGTGCACTGTACTGGCATTGGCAACTGACTTTGAAATGCATCAGAAGATAAAATAGATTAATTAAAGGACGGAGGAATAAAAGACGCACATGTATCTGACAAAAGACAAATACTGTGGAATGAAATGTTAACTACAGGCCTTCAGGTAGAGGGCAAATAGTTTTTCATTGGCTAATTCTCTCAATTTTTCTGTGTTTATGAAAATTTTCATAGCAAAATATTACAGGAAAGGCAATTATTTATGTATTCCAAATTTCAAGGGCAAAAATGATTTTGTATCATAGATGAAGATACTGAAGTCCTATTCCTCAAAATCTGAAGTTGTTAAGTAACAGAGGTGATGGTACAGTCCGGGGGCTCCAGTCTCACGATCCTTGTTCTTCTATGTTGCTGTACAAGTTTCCAAACCCAAACACCCAGAGCCCACACAGTAGGATAGGAAGTAAGTGTGAAATCTCCGCTTTTCTTTGGATCTCTGTGAGGATTCTCCAGCTGTTGATGCTTCATGTACTGACCCTTTCTTAAATGACATTATTCCAGAGGGAAGAAATGTAAGTCGTCAGGTTATTGGACACACATTTAAGTTAGTATCCATAAAAGATACTGAGGTTAAGTAAGTTATAAAATAAGTCTAGTTTAGAATTGTTTTTCTTCCTATGTTTATGCACTGGGAATTTTAGATGCAAAAATAAAAGACAAAAGACCACACATCGTGAAATCATATGCCTGTGCCTGTATGTCTTATGTCATTTAACAAAAAAAAGTTCCCTTGTTCTAGCAGGAATTCATGAAAGTCTTGCATATGATAACCACGTGTTCCCGCAGAGAGCTGGATTTCTGAGCACTGTCCGGGTGGAGAGCGTTTGGGCTGGTTGCGCAGGGATTAGGACTTGGCTCCCAGGCCTGACATTCGTTGCTCTTGTGACTTTGTATACAACCCCCTTAGCAGGTCTCTCAGTGCTGTCCTTTGATCCTGCTTTCCTTGTGAGCATGAAGATAAAATTAGGCAAATTTCAAAGTTGAAAGAAAGTTAAAAGATAGTCAAGCCCAAGAAAATGGAAAATGCTCGTAGTGGCAGAGCTAAGGAGAAGCAAAGCCAGGCCTTAAAACAAAGTTTTCCTGACTTGCCAGTGAACCTGATGCTCCCATCATAAGTGCCTTCTTTTAGTAGCTATGGAAGCACTTCGAGGATTAATGTGCTACCAGGCTGTAAAATGTTCGTAATATTTCTTTAAGCTAGAATGCATGTAACTACTGTATGCATATTTTTACTTACAGAATATAGATCTTTTGGATTATAATATGAATAATTAAATTTTATGTTAAGTCTATAACTGTGCGCTGATGTGTAGATAACAATCTACGTGTAGGGAAGTGGCCCCTTTGGTAAAATCTATCACTTTTGTTAATACTCTGACCACCATGCTAGGCCTTTTTATAGATTATTCTTAAGCGTAATATTCAATATTTAATAAATTACGAGATTACGTGTTTTATTGTAGATGTTCCACTGGGACCTGGGTGAGTGAGGTGTATACAACAACACTTAGAGTATTGGATTTTGGACTTTGGCCACACTGTAACCGAGTACTGGGTCATCTCGTCAAACACATTATTTTCTTTTTATGCTTACAAAGCCAAAGGCAATTTGCCATAAAGCAGGCTAAATGAAAAATTTTTTAAACCAAGTGTACATTTGGCAACTTCTAAATTTCTGATTCTATTTGTGTTCTGCACACTTTATATTTTTTTACAACTTTATTAAGGTATAATAAAGTATCATAAATTGCATGTGTTTAAGTGCAATTTTGTCAGTTTAGATATGTTTACATATTGGTAAAACCATCAGCACAGATGATGATAAAGGACGTTTCCATCTCCCCCAAAACTTTCCCCAGAGCTGTTGTGTAATTTGTCTCTTTTCTGTTCCGTCTCCAGGCAGTACTGACCTGGTTTTCTTGCAGTGAAAATTAGTTTGCATCTTTTAGGATTTCATATGAATAGAATCATGAATATACACTTGTTTTGTTTTGTTTTGTTTTATTGCCTGGCTTCTTCACTTAATGTTTATTGGGGTTCACCTACATTATTGTGCATATTAGAATGCTGCTTTTTCTTCTTTCTCACCTTGTGCCTCGTAGTATTGCCATATTTGACTTTTCCATTCACCTGTTAGACATTTGCATTATTTCCAGTTAATGACTATTTTAGATACAAGTGCCATGATCATTTGTGTACAAGTCTTTGTAGGTGATATGTGGTGATATGCATGTTCCCTTTTCTCTTTACTAAATACCTAGGACTAGAATGGCTGAATACTAGAGTATGTGTATGCATATAACTTGTCTTTTCATTTTTTAGTGGCATCTTTCCAAGAACAAAAATTTTAAATTTCGATGATCTCTGATTTATCAATTTCAGTTTTAGTGTTTTAAATCTCTTCTGTATTCTAATAAAACTTTGCCCACCATAACATTTCAGCTTTTTTCCTCCCTTGATTTCTTTTAGAAGTTTAATAATTTTAGATTGTACATTTAGGTCTATGATGCACTTTTTT
>PVJO010017642.1:0-38427 GCA_004026905.1 Hystrix cristata | reverse complement strand
GGGAAGTTGAGGAGGAGAATCAGGAATTCAAGGTCATTGTGGATTACAGAGCAAATTTGAGGCCAGCCTGGATCATAAAAAAGATGAATTTTTTTTACAGAATTATTGACCATATGATTTGTACTTCTTTGCAGAAATGTCTGTCCATTTGTCTATTTAGTAATTGGTTTTTTTATTGTTTTTTAAGTCATGTGTTCTGGATATTAATCCTCAGTCAGAAAAGTAACTAGTGAAGATTTTCTATTTCAATTTACTCATTTCTACAACAGTTTCTGAATTCCTGATTTGTCACCCATACACTCAGCCATCTACCAGGACTTCTATGGCTGCTGGAATAACTGCGGTTTTAACGAAGCAGAGTTGCGATGTTAAAGGCAGAAAGAAGTGAAAATTTGTTCCTACTGAACATTGTTTGCTTTACTCACAGTACATCTTGTTTTTAATTTGAAAGGCAGCATTCAGGTTTCTTTTTTTGAAGTATTTATAAAAATCCTAAGAATTAGTTGAATTATTTTGTTTTTAGTAGCCTCCTTTCAACCACTTTTTGGGGTTTATTTTAAACTGTTTCTACTACATTATTAGTCATTGAATATCTCATGTTTATACTTTTAATCATGAACAGTTATATGGAAGGCAGTGCAATTACCAGACGCTTTCATAATACTGCTTCCTGAGTGTCCAGAACAAGAGTACTCAAACAGTGGAAAGGCTGAGCGGATACTCAGAGTTCTCACTTACCTAGTGTATTTCTTTGTTGTTTGTTATTAAGATTTCATAAAGCAATAACCACTAAGAGTAAAATGGAATTTTCTCATAATTTTAACAGGAAAGAATAATAAGGAAATAAATGTATAAATCAGCATATTCCCAGTTTATTTTAAATCTTTATTACTGCCAAATTATCTTACTTCCTGATTGCTGAGACACAATACCCAACATCCACAAGTTAAAGGATGAAAAGTGTATTTCAGGTCACAGTTTGTAGAGGTTTCAGCCCATAGTCGGCTGACTCCAAGGCAGGGCAGCATGGCAGAGGGGCATGGCAGAGCAAGCAGGAGGCAGCAAGCAGCACCAAAGCATCAAGCCTCTCTTTCCCTTTTATCCCACCCAGGCTACCAGCATTTTGTTTGGTGCCACCCACACCCAGGGTGGGCCTTCCCATTACACATGCCCAGAACTATGATAAACTGTTAAATTAGTAGACAATCCAGTACCACACATCCTTAATCCCAACATCACACACTCTAGATCCAGCCACCTCTGAAAAGTCCTACTTATGAGCGCATGAGGCTTTGGGGGGATATCTAGAAACAAGCCATAAAAAACACCATAAATTAATCAGCTGATTCTTTAAAATAATGCATTGTATGAATGTGTTAGTCATTGTCCTGTGCATATATGATAGACTATTACTTCATAAGTGGTAGGCTACCACTTTGGGATGGAATAACATTTGTGCACATTGTCCCCAATGTATAGTGTTCGTGGGGATGATGGCAGAGAGTATACTCTGAGAAGATATCTTGTATTATATCTGTTTCTCTAGTAAATATTGACTGATACAGGGTGAAAATAATTCTAATATGAAACTCTAAATTTTCTGGCTCAAAGAATAAGGGAAAATTTTGGGGCAATTACATTTCCTGGAAACTAAGGGAGAAGATCCAAAAAAAAGGAGGGAGTGGGAAAAAACTGCATCTGAATCTTTTGCTGACCCCTAAACTATGCCTGAAGAGGACAAATTTTAAACAGCCAAGACAAGTCTAAAAGAACTCATCTGATATCTGAGCTAAAATATGTCTGTTATCATGTCCATTATATGCTACACCTGACTGAAGAAACGTAACAACTGGAAGAGTATTATAGAATCTATTGCCTTGCAAAATTAACAGTGCTGTGATGGTTAGGCGTATGTATCAAGCTGGCTGGGCCAAGGCATGCCCAGACAGCTGGATAAACATTTCTAGGTCTGTGTGAGAGGGTGTTTCCAGAAGAGATTTACATTTGAGTTGGCAGATTGAGTAAAGTGGGTCACCTTCACCCATGTGAGTGTACATCATTCAATATATTGATGAATAGAACAAAAATGAAGAAAAGCAAACTTGCTTTCCTTGCTTGAGCTAGGATACACATCTTCCCTTGCCCTTAGTATTCTAGGTTTTTGTGTCTTTGGACTCGGATCGGAACTTCCGCCATCGGCTTCCCTGGTCCTCTGGCTTTCTGACTGATTACAGCTGACTCAGCTCAGCTCAGCCTCTAAGGGGTGTAAGACATCAATCATGCAGCTAATCCTTATAACCTGTTCATGTGGTGGACCTGATTATAACTTGTTCGTGTAATGAAACTCCAGTAAAAACTCAGGGCACTGAGGAGTTGGGCGAACTTCCCCAACTAGTAATTGTACATCAGTGTGCCGGGAAGGTGATGAGTTCTGAGGACACAGAAGTTTTATGTTTGAGTCTTTCCAGACCTTACTCTATGAGTCTCTTCATTTGGCTGAGCTGATTTAGATCCTTTATAATAAAACTATATTTGCAAATATAACACTTTTTTGAGTTCTGTGAGTTATTCTAGAGAAATAGGAAACTAAAAAGCCTGGGAAACGCCTGAATTTGTAGGCAGGTGGTCAGAGGCCTCCATTTAGCCTGGAAATACTAGAGCTTGCAGCAGATTCTGAAGTGAGATGGAAATGTGCCCTAAACTTGGGAATTTGTCAGAATTGCACTGCATACACCTGGATACATTATCATCATATTGCAAGAAACTAAAGATATTCTGAAAGCTGTCAGAGAAAAATGACACATTACATACAAGGGAACTATGATTTGAATGATTATGTCTATCACAAAAATAGTGGACAACAGAAGTCACTGGAATAACATCTTTAGAGTTCTGGGGGAATAAAAACAAAAATAAAAACCATATCCACTCATAATGATATAGCCAGTGAAAATGACCCTCCAAGAATAAAAGTGCAAAATAATTTTTTTAAAGAAAACTAAAAGTATGTTATGATAGTTAACTGATAAACTAAAAGGATATTGTGATAGTTTACTAATTGTTTCGATTTGAGTAAGAAATGCCCAACTAAATTGGATCGGTATAGCTCTGAGTGTGGCTGAGGGGATTTACTGAAAACAGAAGACCCACCCTGGGCAGGCCTGTCGCCCGAATGCTATAAAAGGATAAACGAAGAAGGAAGGTTCACTTCTGTTTCTTTGGAGGAGCTCCAGTCTTCACCTTTGCTTTGGATGGACTCTCCCGGCTTCCAACCTAGACAGTTCAGCCTTCCAGTGCGAACCCTTCAGCCTGCTGACACAGACTCACACAAGACAGTTGAGTGAGCTCCAGGCCTTTGACTGGATTATTTGGATCTCTAGTTCACCGACAGCCCTTTTGCACACTTCCAATCCTGACTGTGGGCGGCCACTGTAAGCCAATTTTGTAAATCCTTATATAGCTTGCATTAAATCTGTTTCTCTACTGAGCACTGACTGAGATTTACTGCTAGTCAATGTGCAGCCTAAGAAGTTGCAAAGAAATTCTTCAGGTAAAAAGAAAGACTGCAGATGGAAATTCAGATCTTACGAGTGAGAACATAGAGTATTTTTTAAAATTTGTTTTATTTTTTGCCATTTGGGGATTGAACGCAGGACTTCGCACATGCTAGGCAAGTGCTCCATCACTGAGCTACACCTCCAACCTGTTTTGAGACAAGTTCTCACTAGTTTGCTCAGCCTGGGCTCAAGTTTCCCAGCTTTCTGCCTCAGCCTCCCTAGTAGCGGGGTCCCGGTCATGCGCCAGAGTATTGAAAATCACATTGTTAAAAAAAAAAAAAAAAGAGGGGAAAAAAAAAAGAAAATCACATTGTACTATGGGGTCTCTAATGTACAGATATAATGAATTTGATAGCTACAGGAAAAAGGGTCAGGGAAAGTGAAGAAATGGACTCATAATTTGCAAGATTTCTATACTTTCCATGAATTAAATCAATATTAACCCTAAATAATCTGTGAAAAAGTTAATATATATTGAATCTTTATAAGGGCCAGGAAAAACTAATACCAAGAAGGAAAATGAGGATCCTAAAATACACAATATTTATATGCTTTCAATGTTTCAATTTTTATGTCCTAAGATAAGCTTTTATTTCTTTTTCTCAAACAATAACAAAATATTTTTTACTAATGACCATTTTTGGAAGAAGTAAGAATTAATGATCTTTTTTCAATTTGTCTGTTTCTTTTTCTCTTGTCCGAGGGACAGTATTTTGTTCATCTTCCTCTCCTGTGAGGCTGAAAAAAATGTTTTCTCTGACTTCAATTAGTCAGAAGTACTTGTTTTCTCTGCAGGGTACTTATTTGTTTCAGCTTCGTTTCTGTCTCTCTTTTTCCCCCAAGGTCATAAAATCACACTTTGATGAATACATTGCTATTAAGGTTTACTAGAGGCAAGTGGAATCTAGATATTGTAAATTAATGTCTTTCATTATAATGAGTCAGAAAGTCAGTGAGTTGAAAAATGTATTCTTTTTGTAGGTATTCAGCAGCATTACTCTATGGACACAGCCCTACTGTGTGTGGAGTGCTCTTCTGGATTCTGTGCACAGTGACAATGTCAGTACTTCCTGGAGAGGGATGCTGTGCACAGGAGAAACAATACAAACACAAGTGTGACAAACAACAACAAACAAACAAGGGGCAGGGGATTTAGCTCAGTGATTAGAGTGTTTGCCTTGTAAGCACAAGGGCCTGAGTTCGATCCCTGGCACCACAAAAAAAAAAAAAAAAATCTGAACAAACAAACAAGCATGACAAAACTGCAGCTATGTGATCGTGAGGTAGGAAGCATAGGACAAATGATCAAGACACTAGTCTGATCAAACCAGGAAATCTTTATAGGCAATATTAGAGTTCTGAAAGGTTTGGGGGGGTAGGGCTACTGGAAAGCTGAAGAAGTTCCTAAGAGAAGAAAATGGCATAAAGTATGAAATACAACATAGAAATCGTCTTGAAGTATTTATTGAGTGCACTTTGTACTTTATGCAAGTCACTAAAAGGACATGAAACATAGATGTTATTTTTTTAAACTAGTAGGAGAGGTTGCATGATCTCATGGAAAAAAAAAAAAAGACAACATGTAATACAGTAATTCACAGATGCCAAGAAATGCAGTGAAAAGGTGCACCTAATTACAATGGTAATGCTGAATGACCCATGTGAAAGGGACTCTGGTGGGGGTAGAGCCAACAGCAACCAGAGAGATGAAGTCTGGAGACAATAGGACTATAGAAGGGACAGGATGATCATGATAGGATGATGAAGAACATATTGCTGCAAATGAAAAGGATATTAATACAAATAAAAAATAGCCTGGAAAGCATACTTGCTTAGTTAGGTGGTTTGTCTATAACATAGTGATAAATTAGATGGATGAGTTAAGATTTGGTTTTATAAATAACCAAGTATGAAACCTAAACTTCTGCACAAATCTATTGTGGTTATTTAAAAAAATGTGTGTTTTTGAGTTTTGCCACTGCATTTCCTTTTCGTCAAGTGAAGAATGTATTTCAAATCCAATTCTCCCAGCCCTCTCTAAAGTGTTTGCCATACAACAGTCTTCTGGTCTTCAGCTATATCCTCCTTTGGTTCTGAGACACTGTCTTCTCCTGGAGCATCGCATAGACTGACTGATCCTTCTCTTCTTCCTTCATCGTTTCCGTTTGCAGTTTATACATGTGATGATTAATCATGATTGCTAACTTGAGTAGAAAGAGAAATGCCTAGGAAATTAGTAGAGCACACTTCTGGGTGTATCTGTGGGTATTCAAGACAACAAGATTAATGAAGTCTCTAATTTCATCTGTTGATTACTTCCTTAAATTGTTTGTGTTTGGTATTTTTGTCCCAGCAATAGAAAGGTAACTAGTACCACAGCCTCTAAATTTGAGCATAGTTCTTCATATTCCTTATGGTTTTCTTTTGTCAATATATACCTCATGGCAGCAACTGATTTTCTATCAAAACAAAAGTTCCTCAATCTAGTTGTATTTCTATCTAAATTTTAGATATTCCAGAAGATCCAGACTCAACTCTAATATAATGCATCCTGAATCAAATTCATCTTCTTCACTAACCATCTTTCTTTCTCTCTTTCATATTTGTCAGTATCACCCCAAAGAGCAAGTGTGCTAAAAACATTTGTTCTTTTTCCTTTTCTTTCCATCTTTTATCAGTGTGGTCAGTTATCAGGCTTTGTCTTCCTGTCTTTGAAATATATAATTTCTTTTATTGTCCAAGTTTTATTGTGTTTTTTTAGTAATAGAAAATAATATATTTAACAGGTATGTTAGAAGCCATAACCATAGAAAGACCAAATCTCATTGCCTTTTATACACAAACCTAACCACTTTCCTGAATTTTATGTTATATACTTAATTATTAAAATTACTTATTTTTAAATTTTTCTTTGATCGATACATAAATATAATGTATCTTAATTATTTTTATGGCACCTTCACCTTCCTTCTTTCCCTTTCCATCTCTTGGTCTCCTTCCCATCTGCAAAAGACCTATCTTCTTGTTTTCTAATAGCTATCTTTTATTTTGCTCTTTATTTATACTTTCGGTTTCTTGTATAAAATTACTTTATCACATGTAGGTATTTTTAAAGAATCTGTGTTTTAGTTTTGCTTGTCTTTGAACTTTATAAAAATGGTGTATTCTGTCATTTGCTTTTTCATCTATAATGCATATAGCTGTCTTCTATTCATTTTTGCTATTGAATAACATCTCATTATGTTAAATGCAGTTTATTTATTTTTTATTAATGGCAATTTTGACTGTTTCCATATTTTTGCTTTTATGAACAGTGCTATTAGGAACATTTCATTCTAGACTATATCTCTTTGCATCCATTCCAAAGAGTTTTCAAGAAATATTCCCAAGAGAGAAAAGACTTATTGCAAGTTATGTGCTTGTTCAGACTTACAGCATAGTATCACTTAGTGTTTTAGACTAATTTTACCAATTTACACTCTTCCCATTATTGCGTAGAAGTCCTCTGGCTTTACATGACGGTTAGTTATGTACATCAACTTGACTATGCTATGGGTTGCCCACATATTTGCTAAATGTTATTTCTGGTTGTGTCTTTGAGTCTGGTTTTGAATGAGATTAGCATTTGAGTTGATAGACTGAAAAAGTTAATTGTTGTCCCCATTGTCCAATCTGTTGAGTGGGTTTTGTCCAACCCATTGAGGGCCTGAAAAGAACAAAAAGAGGAAGAGAGAATGTATTATCTCTTACTTTGTGAGCCAGGACATCAGTTTTCTTCTGCAGTCACACTGGCACTTATACCACCAACTGTCCTAGTTGTCAGGCATTCATACTCAAATTTGAAGCATATCGCCAGCTCTGCTGGGTCTCCAGCTTACAGATGGCAGGTTGTAGGACTTCTCAGCTTCCTTAATTGCATAAGCCAATTACACCACACAGACACAGACACACATATACACACACACAACATATGCATTATATATATATTTATATATGTATTATACAAATATATATATTTGTAACAGAGCTTCTTTGGAGATGCTCTTTGTAGTTACTTCTGCTCTCTCTTTGCCTTTCCATCCTTTCCTAGGCTTTTTTTTCCCACTTTGGTGCTGAGGATCAAACCTTCCTTCGTCCTTTTGCAAGGTTTATTTCCCCTTCTTTTTGCCCAGCATTCTAAATTCTAAAGCCTGCCTGAAAGGCCAAGATGTTAACTGCTAAATCTTTCTTTATAGCTACAGAACCTAGAACATCTGATGACTTTTGCAAGGCCCCTCCTTAGTCTTTAGTTAAAAAGAATTACAGATGTTGGTCCCAGGAGTTCAAGGTTTACTGTGATGTGTCAAAGAAGAAAAAAGAGGCATATGCCCCTTTAGCCTTCCTGTTTTGCTCTTCTTTCCCTCTTTATAAAAACCCTTTGTACCCCTAAAGGTAGCCCCGAGGAAATAGCCCTCCATCTTCTTTAGGTCAGTTTTGAATAAAATTGCTTCCTTGCTACTAACTCTAGTCTCCCAAATATTAGTGTTTAAGAAGGACGCAGCTTGGACTTACTCTGGAGAGTAACTCTAATTTTGGAGAACTCTAATATACTCCATATGCTCACCAATACTAGAAATTGTTAACACTTCTTAATTTTTGATCTGATGGGTGTAAATTCATCTCATTGTGCTTTTAATTTGTAAGTCCCTGCTTGCAATTAAGTCATGAATATGTTTCTGTGTTCATTCATTATTTATGTTTCCTTACCTGTGGAATGCCTCTTTAAGCCCTTTGCTCAAATTTCTACTGGGGCTTTTATCTTTTCCACGTTGATTCCATAGAAGGTTCTTATATCTTGGATTCTGATTCTAATCCATTTGTGATTGTATGTGCTAAGTGTATCTTCTTCCAGATTATAATTATCTTTCTTCGTGATAACTCATGATTAATAGAACACTAATATAGCCAAATGTATTAATTTTTCTTTCAGGGTTGGCACTTTGTGTTTCGTGTAAGCCATCTTTTCCAGCTCCCAAATTATAAAGAAATTCTGAAGTTCTTAATCCCTCTGGGACTGATTTTTGTGATAATATGAGTTAGGAATCTACATCGGTCAGCTTTTCATCTTTGTGACAAAGTACTTCAGAATAACAAAGGAGGAAGTGTTTCTTTTGGTTCATAGTTTCAGAGGTTTCCAACAATGGTTGCTGGCTCCATTGCTTTTAGGCCTTTGGCAAGGCAGAAACATCATGGCAGAAGGATGTGGTGGAGGAAAGCTGCTCATCTTATGGCAGCCAGGAAGCAGAAAGAGAGAGGGGGAAAGGGATGGATAAGATAATATTAATTTTAAAAAGTATACAGAATTATGCTTATGGTGCTCAATTTTGTTTTAGCAAGCCTTGGTGCTGTGCAATGTTTTCATTCATCCCAAATTGAGGCTGAAATTCAACTTCATACACTATATTAAGGGGTGAGGCCCACAGGCCTTGAAGATTCCTCCCTGAGGATGAGATGGAGTGTCCTATAAAGGAGGCTTCATTCCCTTTCTTGCCTTTCTGCCTTCTGCCGTGTGGCGGTGAAGGAAGATGCTTCTAACCAGACACAACACCCATATCTTGGGACTTCCCGCCACTAGAACTGTGAGAAATAAACCTTTCTTTCTTTTCTTTCTCTTTCTTTCTTTCTTTCTTTCTTTCTTTCTTTCTTTCTTTCTTTCTTTCTTTCTTTCTTTCTATCTACCTGGTCTCAGGGATTTTGAATAGCAGCACGAAGGGACTAAGACTGCTGGGGAAAAATCTGAAATACTCCAATTATTACCTGTCTCTTTATTTCTCTATATTTTACAACCGTTCTGTAAAAATTTTGCAACACTTGTATGCTAGTGCAATGTTTTATGAAAAACAATGTATATTTTCACAAAAAGAGTTTTACAGGAAGTATATGATTTTCAACAGAGAAAGAAGAGCTAATTCATTTGGAATTAACGTTAATTGAAGGATGGGAAGGTTTGCTTGATTTAAGGATGGAAGGGGTGTGAGTATGCCCAAGGTCGGGTTAAACTGGACAGCTGATTTGGCAGGCGGGGAAATTCCCTTGGAAGGTGGAGAGTTCTGATTTTAAATGAGATGTTGGATGAAGTCATTTAATTTCTCTGCTGACTTTGAGTCCATGGTTAGAGGTGGACCTAGACCTGGAACCCGTGTGGTGTGAGATGGATTTGTAGGTGTCTTCCCGATCTCAGTAAATCAGTCTTCTCCTTCGCTCAATTTTGTTGTATGCAGGAGCCGGTCCCGCGTCCCTGGAGAGGCACAGAAGGGCCCTGGCGTGTTCAGTCCGCCAAGGGCAGAGAACAGGGTCTGGCCCCGAGCAGCGGCGGTGCTGGGAGAAGTCCGGCTCAGGTGGGACAATGCCCGCCAGGTGGCTGCTGGGTGGGGCGCTGCCCCGGCCCCGCCTCGCCGTCCTGGCTCCAGCGCCCGTGCGGGGCGGCCTGCCGAGCCGGGAGAGCGTGCGAAGGGCGCGGAGGCCGAGAGCGGCAGGCCCGGGCCGTCCGCTCCGGGCTGGAGAAGCCGCCTCCTGCGCGGTGCGGGGCGATGCGCGGCGGGCGCGCGCGCCTTACTCTAGCCCACCAGGGTCGGTGATTTAAACTGAACGGGGCCTCGCCGGAGGCCGGAACCCAGCTTCAAGCAGGCGGAGGAGGGTAGGCGGCCCCCACCCTCCAGGGGCCGCGGGGCTGGGAGCTCGGCTGGGCGAGCTGGCCGACTGCCGGGTCAGGGGCGGGGACGCGGCGAGGGCGGAGCCGGGTCCCGGCGGGAGGCTCGCCGAGCGCGCCCCGGAGACGCCGCCTCCCGCGCGACGCACCCTGCGGAGAGCTGGCCTGGAGGGCGAGACGATCCGCGCGCGCCGCCCCGCTTTCCGAGCGGCGGGAGCCGCGTGCAGTTTGGGACGAGGTGAGGCGACTTGTGCCGCAGCTCGAGCTCCGGCTTTCGCTGACTTTGCTGGGGAGGAGGCGGACGGCGGGAGGAGCAGGTGAGTCCTGCGCTCGGACCCCGCCTGCCAGACGGCCGAGCGGGCTGTCGGTACCGCACCCGTCCGGGGCGTTTCCACGGCGCGCTGCCAGAAGCTCGCGGGCACGTCTCCGCCGAGTCAGTCCTTGACGTCCCTCCCCAGTGTGCGTGAGGCTGACTTACTGGTCAGTTAATTGGCAGGGAAACTTGTGCTGAGAAGTATTGGAAGATGCCGGGACTTTGCTGCTTGTGATTGGCCCCCCACCATCTCCGACTAGCTTGGTGTAAGTGTTCTGGACAGGGAGACAGGAGACCTGTGGACCTGCTGGCCACACCCCTGAGGATTTCGCTAACAGGTAAAAGGAGAAGGTTGGAGCCCGCGCTGTCTAAGGTTCCTTCCAGTTGAAAACGTCTGTGATGAAAGGAACCGATTGCGTCTTCATAAATACGTGTTGGATTTCAGTGATTCCCAAAGACCGTTTATCAGAACGGTGGTAGTCAAGTGGAAATTGTAATACCTTTTAAAAGATGGCCTGGGAATCAGCAGCTTATAGAAAACCTGACAAATGGTATTTTGCTTTATAAAAAAATACATTTATAATTTTCTCAGTTAAGTAGATCACTGAATAACTGGATAATTTTTAAGTTAAAAATACCCCCCTCATTTTTTTTCCTGTATAGAACATGGGTTCTGCCCCAAGAAGATGGTTCTACCTGCCAGTGGGCTGCATTGTGCTGATCAGTCTGGTTAACGCTGATTTTGAATTTCAAACCGGAGTCCTTGCCGGCCTCAGCTCCGGGATCACAGTGGACCTGGATCCCCATGTTGGAACACTTGCTCTTTGACAATGATATATCTCAAAGAGCTCAAGATGGAGCACAATGTGGACGTCTTCTGGAATTTCATGTTGTTCTTGCAAAAATCCCAGCACCCTGGACACATATGTAGAGTGCTTGCTGTCAAGGTCTCACGGAATGGGCAGAAGGCAAGTGATGTCGTCCAAGTCGAATTTCCCACAGAAAGTAACGGGGTAGATTAAGAGTTTATTTAAGGGAGTAACAGTTTAATTTTATTAAAAGTTCAATATTTAATCCTGACTTATGAAGTTTGTAAAACAAGAAAGCAAATTTTCCACACTTAGTTTTTATCCTAATATGATAGTCTTTGCAACTTCATTTTGGCGTTGGGGATTTAGCTGAAGTGGTAGAGCACTTGCCTAGTAAGCGCAAGGCCTGAGTTCGATCCCCAGCACTCAAAACAAAACAAAACCAAAACCAAAAAACTTTTTTTTTCTTTTTTTTTTGTGCTGGGGATTGAACTCAGGGCCTTGCGCTTGCAAGGCAAGCACTCTAACCACTGAGCTAAATCCCCAGTAAAACAACTTCATTTTTAATGACTTTATATTGTTTAGAAATCATGAGACCACTGATGTCTAAATACTCGAGTCTAAATGATTTTGGTGGCCAGGCATTGTGGCACACACCTGTAATTCCAGCACTCAGGAGGCTGAGGCAGGAGGATTGCCACGAGTTCATGGCCAGCCTAGGCTATATTGTTAGTTCAAGGCAAGCCTGGACTACATAGCAAGACCCTGTCTTAAAAAAAAAAAAGAGATCTTGGGATATAATGCATTTTAGTAGACCATTAAAATTATTTTGTTTTCCCATAAATAGTTCATAAGAAAGCCATTTAATCCTGTAATTACTGAGATTATATTTGAAGTTATTTTTAAACATCAGACATGTTTTAGCCTTTGCAAATTAATTTCTTCAATAGAGTTGTATAAAAAGTGGAATCTTAAGAGTGATACTAGAATAAATATTAATTTCACCTTTTCCAATCTTAACAGGACTGAATTTTTTAAAATGTGAATTTTACATGTAAAGAGAGAAAATACAGAAAACAACTCAAGCAAGATGGCACCAACTGAAACACTATATTTCCTGTAGTAGTTTCCAATTCCTTAATAGTGATGGCTATATTTTTGTTAATGTATAATTGCTTTATTGATGATTGAATTATTCCCATATTTTCAGATAATTTGTCAATAATTTCAATTCAGAAGCATCTTTGTAAAGTGTCTGTTTAAAGAAAATACCACTTAAAATGCAAATGTGATAAATTTTTAAATAGTGGAGTACAATTGTAACCAATTTGATAAAGTATTTTATACTTTAATATGTAATTTAAAACTGTGCCAAAACTAATGCCAGTATTGTCCTAATATGTAATATTTAATCATGATGTAATGTACTGTGGGCTTCTGAAATGTGCATTTCATCACTAAGCCAGCTTATCTGTTAAAATATTTCTCTATGCATTAAGGACCAAAAACTGTGTCTCATTCTAATTTTGAAAAAGGAACAAAAGCAAAGAGGGGTTAAGAAACTTCATTTCAGAAAAGCACAGTTTGATAGAATTTTTGCCTCTGTTAGCAGAGTCATTTTTTATATTACCTATTTACATGTTGCATCTTGTTCTAAAAAGGATACGGAGCTTTAAAGAAATGAATCAGGCAATGAGAGAAGATGGAGTAGATGAGGAAATCGGAATGGTGGGAAGTGACCATGTGAAGGATGATGGAGCCGATAACACAGTTAGTGTTTAGTACTTTTGACTGCATGTCACAAAAGCCTATACTATATCTTTAAAAAGCTACACAACTCTGGTCTGAGAGTCTCACTTTTCAAAGTGAAGAGGGATTCACATTGCTTACAGGAAAAACCAAGCCACACGTTTGGGAGAAGTCCAGCCTTTCCCAGGCCTGAAAACCAATAGAAATCTGAAATCTGTCCCGTAGCTTTTCATAATGGCTGTCATGGTACAAAGCATTGTTTTTAAGTGTCCTAATAACAATGGATTCTCCTCCATGCAAGCTCCTCCACCCAAACTCAATTAAACATAGAGTTTTAAGAAACAGCAAAAATGAACTGGCCAACCATCCATCTGATGAGTTTGACCTGAGCCATTGTTATGGTTTGTGTCTAGATGTCTCCCCAAAGCCTCATGTGGTCATAGGTGAGGCTTTTTCCGGGGTGGCTGGATCTACAGTGTGTGACTGATTCATGGTGCAATAATAGGATTAAAGGTGCTGGGATTACTAAATCAGTCTGCTGATTGGTTTGGCATCACCCTAATCCCAGTAGCCTAGATAGAATATAAAAGGGGCAGAAAAGAGCTGCTACGGTCCCTTGCTTGCTTTCTGCCCACCATGAAGTGTTTCTCCTCTGTAATACCTGTCTGCCAGGCCACTCTGCCTTGGAGCCAGCCAATTATGGACTGAAACCTCTACAACCGGTGAGCTAAATACCCTTTCTTCCCTTAGCTTGTGGGTGTCATATAATATTTTTGTCTCAGCAATGAGAAAAGTAAGACAATCATGAATAAACTTTGAATTAAGGAAGAGGGCATTCTCTGAATGTGGACCACTTTAACATTCTGATGAAGCTCTAGTAAGGATTTACTGGGGGTTTTATATACACACAGATTTTAGGAGGGGTATGTGAATCCCAGATTAAGAAGCTTCAATGTTGAAAAATGATGGATCTCATACCTGTCAGGTATTCTTTTACAAATATTATTTTATATAACCCAAGTTTGCATAGTAACTGGGTAGCAAATAACATGAAGTTTAGGTCCAACAAATTCCTAGGTTGAAAATTTTATCTTGCTAGTTAAGGATGGCTCCTCAAGCTCAGGAAATGAACTGGTTGGAGGACAGGGCCAGTGTTCTCATAAAAATGACCAGATGGTTGTCACTGCTGTGGGACAAAGGTGGAGGTAGAGTGAAGTGATTGTTCCAAAGCAGTTTTACACTATCAAGATGTAAGTTAAAAATATAGTACCAGGCATGGTGGATGCCTATAATCCCAGCATGCTGGGAGACTGAGGCAGGAGGATCTCATGTTCAAGCCCAACCTGGGAATCTTAGTGATTTAGCACAACTCTGTCTCCAAATAAAAAATAAAAAATGACTGGAGATATAGCTTAGTGTGAAGGCCACGGGTTTAATCCTCAGGACAACAACAATAACAAAAACAATGACAACAGAACAGGAACATTCTTTGCACACTGCCATCAGTATTACTTCACCAAATTGGTGTTGAGTGGAGATGCTATCTATTCTTCTTTTGCCCTACTCAAAGTCATGTGGTTTGTTTAGTCAAGAAATCTTTTTAAAAATCTACCAATTCTTGGGGTTGAAGATTTAGCTCAAGTGGTACAGTGTTTGCCTAGCAAGCACAAGGCCCTGAGTTTGATCCCAGCACCCCCCACCAATCTACCAATTTTTGTATTATGGTAAACAGTCAGATTCACAGCGTTGTGTATTTATGCTGAGTTTATGTAGTTTAACTCATAACTGGTTATTCTGCACAATGCTTAATAAAAGGTGGTAAAACATCTAATATTGCTCCTAAAATATTTACTGATAAGTGGATAAAATAGGCAATAATTGATTATCTATGACTAAAGTTCCTGTTCTTCCTGTAGACTTTTCTTAGCTTTAAATAAACTTTTTATTATTTTAGAATACTTTTAGACTTGTGGAAAAGTTGCAAAGATAGAGCGAGTGCCTGTATATCCATCACTCACTTTTTCTTATTTTAACATGTCCATTAGTATGGTATATTTGTCACAACTAATGAACTGATGCTGACACATTATTAACTAAACTTCCTATTTTATTCAGATCTCACTAGTTTTTCCATAAGGTCTTCTATCCCCCAGAAGCCCATCCAAGATACCACACCATACCAAGTTGTTATGTCTTTTTAGGCTCCTCCGGGTCGCAATAGTCTCTTAAACTCTGTTTTTGATGACCTTGACAATTTCAAGTACTGATCAGATATAATACAGAATGCCCCTCAGTCTGGGTTGGCCTGATGTTTTATTCATTGTTAGACTGGGGGTTAAATGTTTCTGTGAAGACGACCATGGAGGCAAGTAAAGTTTTTGGCACTTCAGGTCAAGGGTACATGCTATCAGTGCGACTTACTGAGAGTGTTTAATGTTGGCTAAGGCAGTGTTTGCTAGGTTTTCCCACTTTTCCTTCTTTCTAAACTGTGCTCTTTGGAAGCAAATAAGTAAATATAACCCATATGTAACAGAACGCGAAGTTACATTCCACCTCTGTAGGGAGGAAATATCTACTTAAATTATCAGACTTCATGGACATTCCTCCCCCTACTTCCTTCCTATCAGTGTGGATTTATGGACATTTATTTATACTTTGGGTTGATTATACTTTGGGTTATAATATAATACTACATTATTTTGTAGCTCAAATTATTCCAGCTTTGGCCTTTGGAGAGCTCTGTAAGATACTTTTAGATTTGTCTTTTGTATCTCTGTCCCAGTCAGTTGTTTCTCCATGGAGTCCTAGTTCCTTTTATTGCAGGATGATATTAGAAATGAACATCTGGGTGTTTGATCTGTCTATAGGATTATGACCTGGTAGTACTTGGTTTTCTTTCTCGGAAAGAATCCTTGACATTTCCTTTGACTGTCAAATAAAAACAAGCAATAAGGAAACATGATTGGTTGCTAATGAAATTAATTTTTACAAACTTGACAGAAAGTATGTAACAGTGAAATGTATGTATTCTACACTAGTCCTGTCACCCCTAGAAATCTTTGTTCAGCTTGGCAGCTGACAGTTCAGGATGTTGACAAACTGTAGCACTTCACCAGAGGCTGGCCACATTCACAAAGCCGGGAAACTGTGAAGAACTGATCAGAACCATAATTAAAGAAACTGCGTAATAGACATGGAAAGACTCTTGGGTGATACCATAGCTGTTTCCTGTGGTGTGAAATGCACTTGGCTCTCTATCCAGCATCATTCCTACTCCCTGCCATTCTTTCACAAGGTACCTCTACCACCAACTGAAGAGAATGCTTCCACCACCATCTGTCTTTCCTTCTCCATTAAAGAAGAGAAGTAGCAATAGACTTTGCTTTCTATACTTATATTAAAAGAGTAAAACCATCTGTATTTATACTTTTATTTTACTGTTTAGCTCACAATTAACATTTGCTTTTTAAAGCAGATATAGCTTACTTGACTTTGACCAGTATATTTGTTGCTGCCCAGGGTTAGTGCCTTCTGAGATCAGCACCATGATTCCTACTACATCCAAACGCACTGGGCGGCGCCGGCCAGCTTCTGGCCCCCACCGGCAGTCGTGAGATCCGGCCATTCCCACGATGGCTCACCAGAAGCAGGCAATCCAGAGTCCTGAGGCACAGAGGCAGCTGTGGAGGCTGCTGAAAAGAGGGACACACTCTTTGCCACTGACTGTGGGCCTCAGAGAATGACAGCCAGGAGCTGCTGGAGTGAGAAGACCCCAGCAACCCAGCCTCAGTCCCCAGATCCAACCTTGCTTGCAGTCCACTTTATTCCTACATCGGATAGATACAGAACTTGTACATTTTTTCTGGTTAAGGTATCTGGAGTAGTTCACCTGCAACCGAAAGAGTCCTAACGGATCCACTGTGTTTGTAATTTCAGTTAAGAGAGTTTGCAGTCTCTCCAAAGAAATTGACGACAATTTTTTGGTATTATATGTTGATATTAAAAAAATAAATTGTGTACTTTTATTTTTATAGCCTTTTACTAAAGTATTCTAAAATATTTGCTTTACATTTGTATATAAAGATGTATTTATCTAAAAAATTATAAGCAGCATTTATTTCAAAAAGTCTCTCCAGTATGTTAAGTAGGAAGACTCTGCTTTGTCTCAACCACAGGTTTAACTGCTTTCACTCTCTGCAAGGCACCTCCTCGAATAGGCAGCTTTTTAAGAGCAATATCTGTGTCAGCCAGAGGTCCTCCCAATAATCTGACAGGAGTGCTTTCCACTGTCACCACTCGGCCAGAGGGAATCTAAAAGAGCAAAAAGTACACAGCTAAATGAGTCTACTTACACAATTTTTCTGTACAAGAAAAACCCATTCATTCTTCAGCTTACTTTGGAAAAGATAAAAAAGTGTAAATATAAGTAACTTTTCTCAAATGGCAAGGGGATCAAGAGATGGAGGCAAAGGAGGAAAGGGGGATGAAAAAGGAATTAAGATGCGTTACATACATGTACCAACTCCACACAACGAATCTAAACATTATGTACTGCAAACATGTACTAATAAAAAAGGTTGAACCACAGTAATTAACGAGGGAGCAGCCAGGCATAATGGAAAGACAAGGACTCTAGAGCTAAGAAGAGTAGGTTGAATTCTATTTCTATTGCTTCTCAGCTGTATAGCCAGCTCTGCTCTCCGCGAACACTGGGCAAAGGGGGTCATACTCTGGAGGTGAATGTGCCTCAACAATATGAAACCTGAACAGCAAGAAGAAAAAAAAAAAAACAAAATTCCCATAGAAGTAACAGTTCTGGGACCTACGTTTATTTATCTATTAAGAAAAAGATGTGGAGAAAAACTTACCGTTGTGTTAAGGCCTTTAATGACCGTTGGGTGAACTACTACATTTTGTGGTCGCTCATTGTACTTGGAGGACTCAATAGCCTTTTCCTGAAGCCTTTTTGCTTTCTGAAAAATTTTTAAATTAGAAAGAAAATAATATTAATTGCTATTAAATCATCAACTGTGGTGCTTATACAAAGTACATTTAATTGTGTTTGGCTTGTTCTTTGACTGTTTATTACGCTGTCCTAGAATCTGCCTGTATTCATTTAGATGCTTACTCAGTAATGTAAGTTGGGTTCTTTGTGCATTGAAGAAAATACCAGGCACATAAAAACACTCTTGTGATTTGCAGAGGTACTGGTTGTATTTGACTAAGGATTAGAACAAGTACTGAGGAAATCAGATTTCATTTTTAGCACATAATTTAATAAGCTACTAAATTTATATCAGACTATGTTTCAAAATATGTTGCGTAAGTTAAATACTAATTTGATACACTTAAATGTCAAACATTTGGAATAATCTAAATTATATAATTCATGGTAGTTATAGTCAAGCTCAGTAACTAAGGCGCTAAACAGGTAAAATACGCGGTAACAAATGATCTACACGGAAGGGGCTTCTTTGCATTAATTACTGCTTACAAGTACAAGCTGTTAGTTATGAGGATGTTTTGTCAGTACAGTTGGAGAGAACATCCGGTGGAAAGGGGGACATCTGGGACCTCAAGCCAGCTTGTTCTTAGGTTTTGCTTTCTTAATATGGCTCTTTTATTTTTGTGGACTGACTTAACATTTACCAAATCCATATCTAGAGGAAGAATTGTAACCTTAAGTAAACTACCATCTAAGGTAGTAATGGGAAAGGCGTGTAAAGGTAGTAAAGGAACAGGAACGAAACTGTGGAAATTCATGGTGCTTCTCACAAATTTCAAGTGAATAATTAGCATAAACTTTTAGACTGGTTTCTAGCTTCTAGCAGAAGCAGCTTTTCACATTTTTTACAAGGGGACATTTATCTTAAATTCCCTTTTTAAAAATTTTAAAAAAAATTTTAAATTCTTTTTAAATTCCCTTTTAAACTTTAATATGTTTCTTTTGGTAGCTAAGGAGGGGAAAGCCTCTGGGGTTTCTTAATTGAGTAAGAAGGTTCAGAATAGAAAGCAGAGCACATTTCTCCTGCTCACTCCTGGCTATCATCTTTTTTACACAGTCCAGGAACCTGCACTCACTTCCTTCTAGTAAACCACGTGAAACTCAAAGTAACATCTCCTGTAATCACAAAAGTGCAGTGTTAGTCATCAACCTAAGTGGCACATGAAGATGTAATCATGCTGGTGTCCTACAGAACGGTCACCAGAGAAGTAAAGGAATATTCAAGTCTGAAAAATTCTGTCCTTCAGGTATTGGCTGCTTGTGGTATATACTATAATACCTTAAAAACCTTACCTTTAATGTTTTAATATTTGATGTTCTAGCCAAGAAATTTTCCCATGACTTGTTAGCCAGTTCTCTTTGCTTGTGTGTGGTCTGTATCTGAAATGAGAACGATAAATAAAGATTGCAGTTTCTATAAAAGAAAAGCAAAGGACTCAAAAGCTCCTATTTTGAAGGCTGCACCTGCTCCTTGCTAGGTAGCTGAGTAGCAAAAATGATTAGAGTATTCATATAACTTAATTTAAAAAAACAAAAATCTTCAAATAAAAAAACATTTGGAATAATATAAAATAAATAAAATCCTTCACTCATTATGTGGCTAAGATTATGCAATGCAGAATTACTATTTTAATAACAATAAACATTCTCAGCCAGACGGACTGTTTTGCATGATTACCCTCTGTGAAGACAGACTGTACTCCAGAAGAAACGAAATACATGATTTAGGAGAAAATTCACAGGAGAAAATAAAGGGATTCCTGCTGGCCACTAATAATTAGTTTAGGTAAAATTATACTGGTGAAACTACTTCTAATTTATGACTGCAACAGGAAGAACAGTCTGAGACAACCTGGGTTTGCTGCGATGCCATCCAGGGAAGCAGCTGAGGACGAGCTAGGGCACCTGTAGTCTGTCCCCAAGAGGCTGTGCGCCAATACATGCCCAGAGCCACTTGGTTGATGTGCACCAGGTGCAGGGTCGCTGCAGCCCATTGATGCATCTGGAGTAGAACACGAACTTTTGACCCTCCAGGCTATGCCAGAGAACTGCACATTCATCACTAGATGATCTAAACTACTTGACAGATCTTAGCAATACTATTTTCTTCCCACTGCAATATGACGTCAGAAGCCCCTTTTAAGGAAAAGCATATACACTTTATGCTAGTCAATTCCTTTGGTCATCAACCCTAGTTAGCTCACACATAATTGTTAGTTTACTCAGGAGGGCTGTTTCAAACAGCAAGTGCACTGAACACTACTCTGCCTTCACACACAGCTGGCTATCCTCAGCAGTGAGCTGGGGGACAGCAGACCCACTGTGACTGGTAGGGCGTGTTCCTAGGATGATGTTCCCAGACCCCTCCTCACGTTAGGATCCAGTGTAAACATGTCAGCCTTTCACCCTGACAGCACACTCCTCTCGGGGGCTTGCGTGCTGCTCTCTTGCATTGTATTGATAAATTCTTAATTTCCCTATGTTCCTGGCTATTGGTAAATTCTTTTTACAACCTGTGGCACTGGACTCTCATATGCAGTACCACTGAGTTTAAATTATGAACCTAAGAATATTTAATTAAACAACTGCTAGACAGGCAGTTGTTCTGAAAAGAAATCTCTGATAAGAAATCATCAGTAATCAACATTTAGTCAATACACTATAGTAAACATTCTTCTATTCAGAACACTAATATGAGGCTGCATAATTCCAACTCTGCCACCCCATTTCAGAGCAAAAAAATGGATTAAATGGCAGCATCCATTTCAACTCTCATTGAAAACAACACTTTCAAGCAACTGGTTGTATGAAATGGAGTGAAATTCACAGATCAACACACACAGAGCTCCTATTAGGCTGTAGATATAAACACTGCATGGTCTATATAAAAAATGAGGCACTAGAAAACACTTAGAAGAGTTAAAAATATTTAATTGTAGTCAACAAAGGATCACAAAGCACAAGCTAGAGATCTACAGCACTTTTGTTATCTGTAGAGAAGTTAATTTAAATAGCTGCTTAGTTTAATTGCTCAAAAACAAATGATGCATTCAGTTTCTTGTCTTTGTAAAATTTTAGGACACGCTTGACCTCCTCCTGACTGGGTTTTCTCATCGGCTAAAGTCAGAGATCAGTTTTCCTCTGAGTCTACGAACTGGACGCTCACAGCAGCGTTTGGCCCTGAGGGAAGGGTGATGCTGTTGATCAGTGAGCCCACAGCTGGCGTGCCAGCAATGCATGAAGTTAGGCATATAGTTACAGATACGCTGTCAGGCAGAACCTGGTAAATGAATGCATTGCAACAGACCACAGTGTTTGGAACTCTGTTGGGGATTTCAAAAAATGGAGGTGTCTCAGGTATCTTTTAGCCTTTTAAAAATATGACAGTAGAAATCAAATTATAATGCCACAGAACAGCTTTGAAAATGATAATTGAATATGAAACTCTTAACTCCATGATTTCTTCTAAAACTGCACAAAAACACTGAAAGTAACTACGAGAAAAAAACCAAAAAAAACCCACAAGACAGATACATCCTATGGATAACTTCATCTACTCTGTACCTCAACATTAGTTTTTTGTGCCTCTGGGCACCTGGACTTACTTTCGTGTATACTTTTTGTTCATTTCGCATATCTTGGCGTGCTTGGCTTTCGATCATCTCGCTTTGTAGAGAAGCGACCATCTTGCCAATATTTTCTGATGCTGTTATTATAGTTTCCAAAATTTTTTTATCTGAAGTGACTGGTTTTAGGTTTTCCAGTTTTATTTCTTCATATATTTCATTCCATATTTCACCAATCTATTATAATAAAATATAACAAAGTCAAATTAATACAAAAGAAATGATAAATTTTAGGTAATCCTCTTTGTGGCCATGGGTCACTCTTGTTAACACTTAACACCTCGCTTCTTGGGAATCGGTTATCGGTTAGGGCACCGGGAACGCTGCAGGTTACCAGTTACATTTGAGTGTCCAGAAACAATTTGCCAAGTGTTTCTTCACGATTCACGGCTAGTGCTCCACCACCTATGCCTTGTCTGCTGCCCACCCCACTGTCCTCTGGGGTAGTTACACTGTTTTCACAGCTGCGGAGACTGTTGATTGGTTCTCATCCTTTCGAACTACTTGCTGCTTTCTTCTCTAAAGCCCTGTACTGAAAGCTAGGTCCAGTTCAACTTGCAGGACAACGAACAGGGATTCCTGGGACCCTAGAACACAGACACGCTGAGGAATAGGGCCCCACCACTTACCTTTCAGCTAGGACAAACTGCAATTGAATCTCGACCTTTTAACTCTGTGGATGATGCCAAAAGTTGTCACTCATGTTTTGGGTTGTCTAGAAATTAATGTGCTTGAGCATGTTTAAAACTGGAGAAACATGTATGTATCCAACATAGGGATTAAATTTGGTTTTGTTTACATGTGAAACAGGGGTTGGTTATGCACTTACAACATTCAAATACATACCGCATTTCCCCCAAAACAAGAGCTAGCTTCGAAATAATCAGCTTTGAAAACTAGAGATCAAAAGTCCCAGCCCCATTAGGCCTTTCCTGGCCTCACCTGCCTTACAGAGCAGCCTCTGAGCGAAAGGATAGTGACAACAGGAATCATTATTCACTGATGAAAATATGCAGTGAAGCCAGCAACCTATTTTAATTGATCATGATTTAAAGAAATAATCTGAGTACTTGGATAAATATTAATACTTTAATCAGTAAAACCTTATTTAACTCCAGTTCTTAATGCTCAGAGAAAAAATTATGTGTTAGGTTTATGAATAGTTCTGTCAATAATATTTATTTTATAAGCTAAAGTTGGATGAAATCCTATCTCATGAAAAATACCCAGTCAATTAATGGTATGTTTACAAATGTAGATGGACAATGGAAAATAAAAACCACACATGTGGATGACTGCTCACAGCTTTGAATAGATATTTGTTTCTGAATTTATTTTTGTCATAATAGATTTTAATAACAAAATTATTAAAATGGTACTTACTTTAAAATCGAGATATCTATGTATGATACAGAGGGTGACAAAATCTTCAGCAGACAGGCCAGGTAAGTTTTCAAAATCTAAACAAGGTTTATAAACCCAGAATTACTTAAACAGAGCAAGTGATTCAAGAAGCACATCATAAAAACAAATGCAAACATGAAAAAGCTGCTGTAGTTGAGTGTCAAGACCACCCTTATGGAACCTCTGCCCACTCATCCTCAGCCAGCCATTATCGGGTAAGCTGTTCTTTCTGCATCACGGCAGTCAGAAGCTGAAGGGCACTTGAAGACCCCTTTACAAGAAGCAAGGACTTAAAGTCGCTTAGGCGATTCAGAATGCTCATCTAAACTATTTGCTCTCAATCCTGCCTGTACGCTGGAATTGCCTGGGAAACTTTAAAAAATGCTGATGCTGGGGTTCCACGTCCAGAGAGTTGATTTATTTGGTCAGGGGTGCACACGAGGCACGGGGGTAACAACGGCACACACATTTACCCAGGGACTTTAGTTTATGTTTGAAAAATGGACTCCAAAGCAAAACCCACGCGCACTGACGCTCAGCCTCACGGGGAACCGCCCGGGAAGTCGAGGAGCAGCAGCTGCTTACCCAGTTTGCCCAGCACAGCATAAATTTTTGCTCTGATATTCTCGGCAACATCCATAACTGCAATAGATGGGCAGTTAGCAGGCAGCGGCATGGTTTTTTGCTCTTCTTGAAAACTAGTGAATAGAGGTTTCTTTGTATCTAATCATTGGATATCATGAAAGTGTGGAAGGAACAGATAAAACTATAGTAAACAAATAATTAATTTTGAAATTTTAGTCTTAAATACAATATTTAAGACACTACAATAGTGAAATAGTATCCTGTACATAGTTACTTTTTTTGAAAGCATAATCAGGAATTTCTTCTCCACTCTATGGCAAAATTTAAAGCTTTCATTTTTATTATTTACACAAAATGTAAAAGTTTACAAAATTATTTTTAAAAGGGAATTTTTAAGTAACTTGTACAACTTTGAGATCCAGAAACTGAATAATGTCAGATTAATAGTGATGCAACTTCTTTGTTTTTGGTTATCTATACATTATTATAAAACCTATTTTGTGAAGTTATAAAATCTTAACCAAGGCGTGGTGACACATGTCTGTAATCCTAGCATTGTGGAAGGCTGAGGCAGGAGGATCCCAAGTTTGAGCCCTTAAGGAGGTAATTTAATGATTTAAAGAGGATTTGTCTCAAAATAAAAGAATAAAACACAGGCTGAGGATGTAGCTCAGTGAGAAGGCCCTGGGTTCAATTCCCCAGAACTGCTAAACAAGCAAACAAAGAACTTCAAGTAACAAAAATGGGCCAAAGATAGAAATCATCAGAAGTGGAAGCATTTTTATTTAAAAGTAAATAATACTAATATTTTTGTAAAACAAAACCATAATTAGACTCTTAAAAGGCTTAGAAGATACAATATAGCAATACAGAATACATAAATGAACTATATATTCTGATACTTTAAACTTCATTGGAGTGTGGTAATTAAAATGTATGAACTTTTTTTTTAACTTAGGAAACAATTTGTTTATAAATTACGTAAACATTAAGGTACAGAATGTTGTTAAAAGTGTTATGAAGCCCTCTATTTGTATCCCCAAAATTTACTGGTAACTGAAATAATACTGAATCTCTTTGTAAAAGCAGGAAACCCAAATAAAGTTTATTAGAAAGTGCTGTTTTGAGTTAAAATGTAGTCAGCCATTTTTTGAAAATATTTTATAAAAGTATAAACCTGCCACTGATTTACTCAGTTTCCTTCTAATCATTCAGAGTGGATATTAAATTTTTTAAAAAAATTTATGTTGTTGGCCATCCTGGAGGATTGAACCCAGGGCTTCTGCACCGAGTTAATCCCAGTCCTTTTCTTATTTTTTATTTTGAGACAGGGCCTCACTAAGTCGCTAATTGCCAGGCTGAACTCAAACTTGAAATCCTTCCTCAGCCTTCTAGAGTGGAATTACAGAGCTCTAAAGGCTGGGATTACACCACAAGGCTGGGCCAATCATTTAGAATTTATGACAGCAACTTCTTCCAATCCTTGTGAAAAGAACTTTAGAAAAGGGGAGTGAAAAAATCCTCATATTTTCCTAGTACTCTTTAAAATTGCTTAAAAAATACACATTTGATTGCTTCCACTAACAATCATAAACACACTTACCAATGATCTTCCCATATTTATCACGCTTTACTCCTAGTTCTTTTTCTTCTTTTCTCCACAATTTAATTAAAAGACTAGCGGCTGTCTGATCCTTCTTCCCTCGCCAAGCATTGACATGAGCCGCAGTTTTGGGATTATCACAAAATTCAACCATTATTCCAAGTATTAGATTGCAGAACTTTTTTTGGTTTAACTTTAGCAAGAAAACAGGAAAGAAAGAAAATTATGATAAAAATTAAGAATGATTGCTTCTCTTAAAAAAAGAGAAATATTTGAATTATCAGTAGTTCCTTCTAAACTCAAGAATCTAAGTATGATTTGGGGATAATCACCTGTTAAAAACAGATACCCACTGTTATGGGTGTTTTCAAATATTAGAAATTAAGGAAGTAAAAAAGATTTAATATCATTCTTAAAGTAGTCATAAACATAGGTCATGATCAAAAAATGTAACTGATTTGGTTGGTTTGGAAAAGGGAGATTTGCAAAAATGAATGAAAATATTTTAAATCTGTTTTGTTTATTTCTTTGGCAGTGCTGGGGATCACACTCAGGGCCTTGCATATGCTAGGCAAGTGCTGTACCACTGAGCTACACCCCGTGCCTAGATATTCACTTTAACTGGAGAAAAGTCAGCAGTAACATGGTTCACTATAATTACAGGGTTTCTATATTTTGTATTTTACTAAAATTTGAAAAAATTATATTGGATACAATATCTTTGTTATCAAGACAATAATGGATTGTAACTGTGATGGTCAAATATGAAGATTAAAAAGTGAGATGTAATACTGTGTTGTAACAATTCTCTTATGATCAAGCACATTTTCATTATTTTTCAGTGAACCAAAATCTACAAATAGAAATTCCATCCAGAACAATGGCCTCCACCTAGTCATTTTTCTTTTCTTTTTTTTTTTTTTTTCCCAGGTGCTGGGGGTTGAACTCAGGGCCTTCCTCTTGCTAGAGACCTAGTCATTTTTCGATGTGAAATTTTTTTGCTGATTAATTCATACATTCTTACATAATAAAATACATCAAGGGAAATGTAGCTTTTGAACAACAAACATGATTGTTTTCTCTATGAGATAATAATATTGCCTGCAAGGGGTTATTATGAGTTATATGAGATTGCTTAGTGCATAGTAGGTTTTTAATAATATTTAACCCATGTTAGAAATTACTACTGTATGCTCAATAAATATTTTAGTAGCATTTTATTAAGTGGGTACTTCATTTTTAGAAGAAAAGCAAATGTCAAAGGTTGAAGTTGATATAAAAACTTCATTAAAGTAAATTTATAATTTGTAATTAACTTTATTGGCTTAGTCCACATTAAAAACAATTTAATAATATTAATAATATAACAACAAAACACACAGTGATGTGTCAGGCACTATTTTAACCAATGTATTTATGTATACACACGTATGCATGTACATATATGAGCATATGCATACATACATGTGTGTGCACACACAGTATCATTCATTTAATCCTCCAAACAGTGTGATGAGGTAGATACTGTCGTATCCTTGTTTTATAGATGATGACATAAAACACTTATTAAGCAATTTTATTTTAGGGACTTGAAAGTATACAAATAATTTTAGCATGCTTGTTAAGTCAAGGTAGGTTTATTATTCTAATAAAAGCAAGAATGATGGTAGTCACAGACAGCGACACAGCAAACACTACCCATGAGAATCTTTCTCAAAACTTTACTGGAATGGAATTATAATTTTTCTTCCATACTATCTTGATTTAGAATTGAAGTTTATATTCTTCACAACTGCTGGATAGTGACCGTGCAAAATGGTGGCCGGCCACACGCCAGGCTTCTTCAAGTGCCTCCACACTGTACAGTCCTTCTAAAATGCTTATCTCTGTCAGTTGAGGCCTTTAACTTTTAATATGAGGGGAAAGTTAGAAGTTATAATAATGTCTATGAATGATTTGGTCAAGACGCGATCATTACAAACTGTTTCTTAGCAGGCTGGTGGAAAAAACACATTCTCTGCTTGCATGCATTTAGGAACACTAATTTTAGCTTATTTCTTAACTAGAGGAAGTTTCAGAATCTTTAATATTTCATGTTCACATTTTGTGCATCATAAATCTCCAGGAGAGATTTTGTTTAAAACAATATATTTGGACACGATTTGGGGACACATTTACTGATGAAGTAGTATTCTGTGGTACTTGGTTTGGCAAAGGTTAAAAAAAACATTTATGGGTAGAGGCGTAGCTCAGTGTACAGCACTTGCCCAGCATGCGCCAGGCACTCGGTTCACTTCTGGGCACCACCCCCCACCCTGTTTCTTTTGGTTTACTATTATTGTAACCGTACTTACAGCCAGAACATCCAAGAGGAGAAAAATGCCTTCCTTTTCAAGAAAGTAATCTTCTGAGGGATAACAGCCCAAAATGCAGCACCTCAGAATTAAAAGAAAGTTACTTATTGACAAGCATTTATTGTTAAATTCAAGGTATAGAGCTTTCTTTCTATCAAGGCATTTTCAAACACTATTTTTCTTCATCCCTTTAAATCAAGTAACTAATGTGTTTTACTTAAAAATGGAACTTTGAAGACACTTTACTGGTGTAAATTGATTTTAACTCTTTTTATTTTATTTTATTTTTTTCTTTTTGGTGCTGGGGATCAAACTCAGGGCCTTGATTTTAACTCTTTTTAAACAATATCAATTTATTCTTCTTCATACCTGCCTATTTTTTCCTGCAAGTGCTTTGTTTTCTTGACAATATTTATTCTTTTTCTTTTTTCTTTTTGGGTACTGGGGATCAAATTTAGGGCCGAGCACTTGCTAGGAAAGTGCTCTATCACTTGAGCCAAACCCCCAACCCCAATGACAATAATTATTCTTAAAGATCTCCTCTAAAGTGCTGTAAGAACGATTTCTTCAAGGTTTATCTGTTTACTGGCTCTCTTTCATGATGCTGATGTTCCTCAAACATTTGACGATTCTTGATTACATCTCATCTTTGCAGCTGAGGTTATTTGCTGGAGTGCCTGCTGTTTAAGTCTGAAGATATCAGGGGTGAAGAGCTGAAGCTGCCGCCAGGGCTACTTTTTTTGTTTCCCCCCTTGGGCTGAATGAACTATTGCTGGCAGCAGTCCTGACAGCGGTGAGTAGTAACGCTCCCGGGCCCTGCAAGTTTGCTGGGGTCAGCTTCCCGTGTCCCTATCTTAAATATGATTCTTTCTTGAAAGCAAGAGAACATTGTTTTTACGTTTTCGTCATGGCGTTTGTGTGGCATGTGCATGTGTGCGTGTGTATGTGTGCGGTGGAGGCTGGTGCTCAGACAGACAAGACCTCGGCTCCAACACAGGTGGTTCTAGGTTTTACTCCCTCTGGGGAGACCAGACATGGGGCTCTTTACTCTGGGAGGGTGTTTCTGGATGAGATTAACAGTTGAATCAGTAGACCTAGTAAAGTAGATGGCCCTAATGTGGGTGGACCCACATTAGGACTTGAGTGGAACAAAACGCCTGAGTGGGAACTTCTCTGCCTGATTGCTGAGCTCGGACTGACGCCTTTAGACTCCTCCTGGAAAACTGGTTCTTTTTGTGTCTCAAGCCTACTTTTCAGACTGGAACTTGGATCGTCAGCTCTGCTGATCTTCAGACCTTTAGTCACAGGCTGGAACTATCAGCTCTCGAGGTCCCCAGCTTTCTGACTTATTTTCCAGGTTGGAACTTTCCAGCCTTTGTAATCACGAGACAATTTTCTTATAATAAATCTCTTTATATATATAACTCTTACAGATTCTACTTCTCTGGAGAACTTTGACAATATCTAAATGCAAAGGGTCAAGAAAAACTAAGATGATCTTGATGAAGAAAGAAAAAGTTGGAGGATTATCAGATATCTAAACTTATGAAAAAGATATGACTATTAAGACAGCACAGTATTATAAAAGGACAGATGAATGCCCAGTACCACAGTACAGACAGCCTAGAAGCACAGCCTAGAAGCAAGCACAATACAACATGAGTAACAATGGATGCCTGGGTTTTTCCTACACGAGGTTAGAGTAGGTTTAAATCACAAAAACTAAGATTTAAATTTACATTAGGACTGGTTTCTACTTGAGTCAGGTACAATGTTACTTTCCAGGGGGCAGTGGCATCAGTTTTGGAATATTTAAAAGAAAATGGCACTGGGAAGGTTCTCTCTCAGTATAGTTCTGAGTGAAAAAAACTGGTGTCTATAGTTGTCAAGGTAATTCGCTTATATCGTGATTTTTACCTATCTTGGTTGGAGTAATACCTACCAAATGCTGTCCAGTGTACTAAAAAGAAGTACATTATAGCCTAAGTCACTCTGTAACTTCTTGGGGTCTGTTTTCATTACATGAAGAATTATATCGACTCCTTCAGTTCCAAAAATTTCCTGTTGAAGAAATTTATTTAAAATTATTCCTTGACATAAACATATAATCCCTTCTCTTCCCACTTCATTGCCTAAAACTACATATTTTTCTACCAGAAAAATATTGTTAGTTACACTATTAGGAGAATAGTATTTTTAATACAATTTAAAAATTGTACTTATTTGTTCTTAAGAATTAATGAGAAATTACTATAAAGCTTGCCAGTATAAGAGCGCTAACAGTGTGTCAACCTCAATCGACTTGCCAATTTTATAATTTTTGTTTTTCCTTTTCCTCTATTTAAAAAAGTAGTAAGACTTGCCCTGTTACTTTCCTCCTTGTTATAATGAATACAATCTAAAATTACATCAGATGACTACTAGAAGCAGTAACTATCATAGAAGATATTATAGAACTCTTGCTAATACTCCTGAGAGAAAAAAGTATATAAATGGTAGTTAATCCTTTAATAACTTATGCAAAATTATTAACATTTAAGATTTTTCCCTTACTGATTCTCTTTTTCATTATCTTGGTCTGTCTGGTCCCCAGGGACAGATTATGATGATTTTTCCCGAAGAGCACAGGCACAGGGACAATACAAGAAGCTGTATCAAGGCCTGAGCTAAACCCGCATTTACTCTTCCTGGCCTTTCCACTTCAAATCTGTCTACCTTCATAATTTTGATATTTTTATCATTCCAATTCCACCTTTCTTTATTTATGTTGTAAATTTCTGTGACACAGTTTACTAAGGAGCTAAAAAAGATTGAAGGGAATTAAGCTCTTCTTATAACTTTTAGTTTTAGGTGTGAACCCAATTGAAACTCCCAGACAACATTCATAAGAGTACAGTCCACTTTGGAAAACTGGCAGTTTCTTATAAACATAGACCCCCTTTATGTCTATCAGTTCTAATCCTACATATTTACTCAGGAGAAATGAAAGCATATCCACAAGGAAGACCAACTGGTCCAAGAATGGTCAGCGAAATTTTATTCATAATTATACCAAAGGAAAACAGCCCAAGTGTTTATCAGTTGCATAAAGGATAAACAGATTGTGGCATATTCATACGACAGCATGTACAGCAACGAAAAGGAATTACCTAATGATACATATCTATCTACATCTCTCTCTCCCTCTATCTAGAGAGAAAATGTACACACACACACTTCAGGAAAAGAAAAATAGCATGATTTTTTTTCAAGAGACAGTCTTACCTTCATATGGGGAACCCTAGAGGATGTCATATGTCACAAAAAACCCACTACACTGCTGGCCCTTAGATAAGAAATTGAAAATGCGTGTGCAACAATCTCAATGGATCAAGGTTACCCAAGCAGAAGTTCACCATACTAATAAATGTCTGGAAGCCCATGGTCACCACTCTGAGCACCTCTTGTAATTGTAGAGACCAAAGGTATATTGTATTAATCTCATGATATCTCAATAAACTTGATATTAAAATATTTATACAAGTTTTTCTTTTCCTGAAGTGTGTATACATTTTTGGCAGTGTGTGTGTGTGTGTGTGTGTGTGTGTGAAATAGATATGTTTCAGAAATATTCTTTCTAGATAACAGCAAAAAGAAACAAAAGAGTAAATAGTGTGTGATTTTTATTCATGTAAAGTTAAAGATAAGGCAAAACAAATCTACAGGGATAGAAATTAGAGTAGTGGTTATCTGGAGGTGTCAAGGGATGGCTGGTAAGAGGATAAAGAAATTTTACAGGGAGATGGGAATCTTATGTTTGAACTGGAGTATCGTTTCATTAAAATCTACCAAACTATATACGATCTATGTACTTTACTGTAATTATACCCTAATAATAAAAAAGAATATTAAGTTAAATTTTTGCAAGATTAAAGGAATGACATAGGAACTTAAAGAATTCATAGTTTCAGTTGATTGGGAGAGCTGGAAAAAATTTTGATTTACAAACATACCTTCCTTTGAGTATGATGCTCACAAAGACCAGATAAGATGAGTAATATATCAGACTGAATTTCCAAAACAATGGCCTCTTCTTTTTCATTAGGATGGCTTATGATATTTTTGAAGATTCCTGGTATAAAAAGTTTAAAGAATGTAACATTATTGGACACTGCTTTTTAAATTTGGATCAGTTACATTTTGGAAATATTTCCAAAAAGTCTCTTCACCTAGGGAAACTATTTTAGACAGGGCTATTTTCAATACATAGCAACTCAGAGGTTGTAGACAGAGTGTGATAAATGGGTTCCTTAAGCTCTTGATATAATCAATCATAGAAGTTTTATAAACATTTATATAGCCCACATATACAGACTGTCTCAGTACAATCATTAGTCCCACATATACAGAAATTCTACTAGAGAATTAATGGAGTGTCCCTAAAGATTCCCTAACAGCTGAGAGTGGCAGTGCATATCTGTAATCCCAGCTACTTGGGAGGCCGAGGCGGGAGTACTGCAAGTTTGGGGCCACCGCTTTCTGGGTTCAATCCCTGGTACTGGCCATTGCAAATAATGATCAAATTTCTGACTCTAGTTTGCCTTGTCTCTTCCTCTCTTCATTTTTAACAAGAAGAAGACCTCCCTAAGCCTGTTTCTACCTCTTATTTCTTTCTCCATCTTTTCATATCTACCTGAGAGCATCTTCAACAACTTTAGGCAGCAGAATTCCAAGTCCTTCAAAATCCTTCCTTCTAATCAACACTGAAAAAGACTTAAAAACAGTCCCTAACATCGATGAAATCTGGCCTCAAAAATGAATTTCTTTTAAGCTCTGAATATTGAATGAAGTCATACTGCATTATTTTCTTCATATTCGGGTACCCTTTGATTCTTTGCTTTTACTCTCTCCTTATATTCTTCTAAATCATCCTATTTCTTCCAGACTCTTCTTCCTAAAACACAGTATTGTGTAGATAGCCTCACTAATCAAAACTCAGGTAACACATGCTTTTTTCCTGGTGCACATATTTTTTCTTTGCGATCATCAGGGACAAGGTCCCTAGTGTCCTGATCTTCACGTTTGTGACCCCAGGTCTATGCTGAAATTATACTGACATAGAAATTGCATTTACAATTTAAAATGAAGTCACTGTTTTTTGAGCATGTCGCTACTGTACTACACAGCCCTCTCAGATTAAAAAAGACACGGTCCCTGCCTCTGAGAACTCACATGACAGACATGAGCTTCTTACTAGTTAAAGGAAAAGCTAGATATTTCTACCCACTCCCTTTTCAGTATACTTTCTTCGTGCTTACAATCATTATAATTGGGAGGCTCGATCTCTTTCTATGAATGATGGATGAAAAGGTACCTTAAGAGGTAGAAGAGTTTTGGACCAGGCATTTGTAACTAATTGACACCTAGCATGGCTTTCCTCGGGATCCCAACTGCCCCCAAGGCTCCCATGATGAAGGCTTTGAAGCTATTAGGAGGCGGTGCCTAGTGGAAGGCAGGAAGGTCAATGGGGCCTGACCCCTCCCTCTTTCTCTCCCTCTCCCTCCCTCCCTCTGTCTCTCTCTCTCTCTCTCTCTGTCTCTATCTCTCTGTTTCTCACTCCTGGCCATCACAAAGTAGCAGCTTCCTCTGTCAAGTGCTCCCACCATGATGTACCGTCTCACCACAGGACCCAAATCAAAAGGCCAACTGACTGGACTGAAATTTCTGAAACCAAGCCTGATTAAACTTTTACTCTTTATAAGTTCATTCATTTCAGGCATCATTTGTCACCATACTGAAAATGAACACCAGCAGATTTTAGCCCGCCCTCTGTGTCTTTGTGTGACCGGTTCCAGAATCCCCCTGGTTACCAAAATCCACAGGTGCCCAGGTCCCTTGTATATATTTGCATATAACCCCCACATATCTCCCTGTGTCTTTAAATCATCTCTAGGTTACTTATAATGCCTAATACAATGAAAATGTTATTGTTTAGGGAATAACAACAGTTGGTAGAGTCATAATAGTTCTTTCTCATGCAGTTGCTTGAATCCTTCCATGCAGAATCCAAGAAGATGGAGGACCAACTGTATATGATTTATATGAAGCAGTCACTGACTATGCACGATTGAAACAACTCTTACTTTTCAGAGTAGGAAAGGTGGGGGCTGGAGAAATAGTTCACATTAAAAGGTAAAGCAGCTTTTGCTCAGGAGTTCTGGATTGTGCACTGAGCTCACATGCACACAGTTCAAGCAACAAGAGGACTTAGTCAATTGCAAACCGAAAATCACACGGCTATTGTTTTATTTCAGAAAAGAAACCTGCATATACATTTCTGTATATACTAAGCACCCGTATTCTGACATGTCAAATGCATCGTAAAATACAACATTACTCTTTTATCAAATGGCTCTGAAATGCCTGACCACAAGTAGTGATCTTATTAATAGACGAATGAAACCTAACATACCTAACATGGTGCACTAAAAAGACAGTCATAAGTGACATGGTCTCTGAATTGAGGAAACCGACGTTTAAAGGAATAATGATGAGAAGAAAAATATACACAAGTTACAATTTGAAAAAAGATTAAAAAAATAAGAGTTTCTCAGTCATAAAGACAAAATCAATTTGCAGGAAAATACTACAGATAAAATCTCTAACACATAAACGCTCTTTCAGCAGCAACGACCATGCTGAATTTACCTAACAGTCGCTGAATGGCTCCCTTCTCACAGAGCTCTGTGTTGACTGTCTCGTTTTCCAGGTGGACCACGGCTCTCAGGAGGCGCAAACTGTAACGCGTCTGCGCGAACTTGTTGCCTCGGCCACAGGCACTGTGAAAACTGTTACCGTGACTAAAGAAGGGGTCTGTGGAGAAAAGTGAGTAATTTAATTCACACCAAGGAATTTGAAATAGAAAACATCTCAGATAAACAGTGTGTCAGATATACAGCTGTAAGTTTAAATAGATGTTAAAATTTTCCCATATTTCTTGTTTTTAGAAAAATAAAATAAAATATCCTTTCCCCCTCTTCTCAGGATGAAATATGTGCTTTAAAATTTTACTCAAATATATCATATTGTATATATCTTCTGTGACTTTCTGATATGCAATATTATCTTTTTAAAATTATTCTCATCGTCCTAAGTAGATCTAGATCAGTCATTTTAATTGCCTTCAGTATCCATTGTATAAATCAATCACAATTTGTCTACCTACTAGTGTAAATTGCCACGATAAACATTCTGGTTCATGTTTTCTTCACACTGAGGAGTTTCTCCATGGGACACCAGAATCACTACACTCAGTGAATCTTATCAAGTTGCCAAATTGTTTCCCAAAGTTTAACATTAGGTAAAACATATACGACTAAATTATTTTTTCCCAAATCAATTAGGTCTGAAATGGTAGTTCATGTTTATATTCATTTGCATTTCAAATGGCAAATGATTCCATGATTACTAATGGGATTGACCATTAAAATTTTTTTTGAAAAATTTGAGATTTTTCTCTGTGACACAGTAGTCCCCACCCTTTGTATAATTCTTTAATGAATTATCTTCTCAATACATAAGAGTCATTTATTAACTTAGATTTTAATTCTTGATCAGGTATAGTAAATGTCTTCTCTCAAATTGCAGATCGACATTTTATTCAGATTTTCTCATATAACCAGTTTGAAGTTTTACAATTATCAAATAGATCAATTTTTCCCTATATAGCTTTAACTCATTGAGTCTTTTTAAAGAAATCTTTTCCAATACTGGTATCTATCATAAAGATATTTTCCCATATTTTCTTCTAAGAGTTTCATAGTTTAACTTTTCATATTTAAGTCATTTTGTAGTTGGTTTTCTTTCTTTTTTTTTTTGTGGTGCCAGGGATCTAACTCAGGCACTTGTGCTTGCAAAGCAAGCACTCTAATCACTGAGCTAAATCCCCAGCCCCATGTTGGTTTTCTTTTTAACAAAGTGGAAGGATCTAACTTTTACCTTTTTTACATTGAGGGGCAACTCTTAACATCCTTCTCTTACTGACTGGCAAAATCATCTCTGAAAATGCCAATATTCCCTATAGCCTCCCTTCTGCTGGCTTATTCCTGGCCCAGGAATACTTTTCATTACTATGGGTATATGAAAATTTATTTACTATAGCTTGATAAAAACCAAAGCAAGGCAAGTCCTCTCTTCTGGAAGCCTTCTTTAAAAGTTTCTTTATGAAGTAGCTTTATATTTAAAATTAAAAAGTTTCAAATACTGTCCTGAGTATTGTGTGTTGGTTAAATGTGTAGGTCTTGGGACCTGAGTTAAATATTTGCTTTGTTACTTATAGTGTGGCCAAGAACAAGTTATTTAATCTCAAAGATTGAGTTCTACCCATCTAACAAACCAGGGATGATACTACTTGTGTTTTCAGGTTTTTAAGAAGGACAAAAGGAATTAATAATACATGTAAGGTATTTAATGCCTAACATATAGTAGGTACTCAACAACTGTTAGCTATTTGTGCTTTTTTAGTAGGCAGTATTTTCACATTTGTCTTATAGCCTTCTATAAACATAAATGATGTAAAGTATAGATGAATAATTGTTTTATTTAGTGAAAAGTAATTTAAGACTAAATTTAGTAACTCCATATATTAGAAACTAGAAAACAAAATGGCTAAAAATTTTCATCTACTTCATGAATAAATGAATAATACTGTTCAAATTTTTTTTTTTACTGGTGCCTGTTTGTAGTACATAATGTTTACATTCCTTGGGAGGAGTTGGGCCATGTACATAATACATCTTAATTTTTTAAAATCCTCTTTCTCGTCTCTTTCTCTCCCCCTTCATTATTTTTTTTGTACATAAATGCAATACATAATAAATATTCTTTCCTGAGTTGAGTTCTATGTTGCCCAGGCTGGCCTCAAACTCATGAGTTCAGTGATATGTTGAATGAATGTACTAAAACATTGCCAGGATTTATTTCCTTCTAAATATAATTTTTGGATGGGCCTAATAGAACAAAAATTTAAATCAAATTACATGCATGATTTAGGCATGCATCAACTATTGTTATAACATTTACTAACCTCTGACTTTGAAATGTCAGTGTTTTTAAAAAATATTACAAAGAGGAGAGTTATATTTCTCTTCTCTTTGACTTTATTGTCTTTTATGCATATATTGAGAATTCAGTCAATTGGTAGAGTCAGCTTTGGACAAGACTCCTGATGGGCCTCTCACCTTCACTCTCGCACCATTCCAGAAACGCCAGGATGTGAGCATTGCCCTGGCATGCCATGTACTCATCTATTAACAAGGGAGCGACTGATGACAAGGTTGAAATTGCATGCAGCTGTAATTCTTCATACTGTGCTGCAGACCACTCCATTATTTTGTGTTTCTCAGGCTTTTTCACATAGCTGAGTAAGGCCGAAACAACTTTGCCATCAATTAATAGCTATGAGAAAGGACATAAGTCACTTCGTTAAAAGCATAATTAAATAACTTTATTTAATCTAAGAAAATCATAGAGGTCAAATTTGGTACGTTACTGATGGTGACTTCAAAACATTCCCTTTCGAAATGTCACATATATGGTAGGTACCCAAAACAAACAACAACAACAACAGCGACAACAACAAATACCCAAACAAAACAGTAACAGGTAATATTTTGTCTATCTGGCTTACATATATAATTTAGCTCCTGCTTAAGATAAAATCATATAAGTACAAAATCTGGAGCAAATAAACCCTTGGCATTTTTTTCCCCTCTATCTATTCAAAGGAATTTGGGGGGGTCCTGGGGATCGGCCCCAGAATCTCGTGCATGCCAGGCAACACTCTCTCAGCACCTAGTCAGAAACAGCAGCCTGAGATTCTGCCGGACTAAAGCCCCGACCTCACTGTACTATACCACACTGACGTTATCAGTGCGGGTACTGACAGAATGAATTCCTCTTTCTTTTTATGAATAGAGAGAGAGAGCTTTAAGAGTTTTAGGACCAAAAGGAAATTTTAATTAATGCAATGAGGAACTAAGCTAATAGAATTGCAATCTTTTTTTTTTTTTAATTTTACAGCTTATAAAACCTTCCTCTCAATCTCACACGAGCCCCAAGAGCCAGGCAGACACCTCGTGAGCTTTCTCCTACGGAGGAGAAACGGACCTCAGGAAGTGCAGGCGATTTGCTAAAGCTGCACAGTCAGCAGGTACTAAGCCGAAGTGAAATTCAGTTCCAGGGTTCTTCAAATCTCATCACACTCTTATACAGAAAATAAAGTACTAAGCTAATCCGTGAATAATTGAAACATCAAAGATGTTAGGTTTGTGTAAAGAAAAAGTGGGTTTAAACTGGTTGTGGTGACACATGCTTGTAATCTCAGTACTCTGGGAGACTGAGGCAGGAGGATCTCAAATTCAAGCTCAGCCTGGACAACTTAGTGACTAAGACCTTGTCTCAGAAATAAGAAAGAGCTGGGCACATAGCTCAGTTTGAAGGCCCTGGGTTCAAACACCAGGAGCGGGGTGGGGAAGCAGGTTCACAAGGGACTGGGACTGGTGGCACAGACGTTAATGATTTCTTGCAACTTTAAACCATCCCTGGTCATTATCATGAGACTACTAGGTTGCACGGGCTGTATGAACTTCTTCCATCTGAAGTTACCTTATTCAGGAGTTCTAAATACTCATACCAATAAATCTCTTAGTTTCTGATGTTTTTCTTTGGTTTGTGTGGTTTAAATTTATGTACTTC
>PVJO010017641.1:0-38657 GCA_004026905.1 Hystrix cristata | reverse complement strand
GGGGGGAAAAATGGTAAAGTGTAGTTACACTTATTGCAAATAGGGAGGGGTGGGTGAATGGAAGGGAGGGGAGGGGAAGGGAGGAAGAGGGGGGAAAACCAAGATGTATCATGTACAGGTACAAAATAACCATGTTGATTATGATCATTATGTATGCAATGTACCAATACATGTTCTTGGTAAAAAATAATAAAAAAATAAAAAAAAATAAATGCAACTAAGTCTTTATTCATTCAAAAAGCTTAAAAATGTTATTGTCTTAAATTACATGCTGCATCTTTTTGTAATGGCCTTCGGTAAACTAAATAGAGGAATTTCCTGTAATTATTTCAGGGCAAAATAAGAGGATTAAGAGGCTAGATAAATTAATCATATTCTGAAAATCCCTCTCTGAAATAAACTAATTGCCTTTGTGCATCAAGTATTATAAACAAAAGCTATTAAAGGCTGAAGTTTTTCTTTCATTTGCTATAAACAATTTCAGCTATCTATATGCAAAACCTTCAATGAGTTATCAGAATACTTACAAAAAATTCAAATATTGTACTATGATTATTGAGATTCTAAAATACATTTCTCTACCCTCTTGCTTTATTTCTAATGTCCCTTACTCTCTTTTATCACTCTAATGTAAATAGTGTAGAGGGTTTATTATATTTTTTCAGTATTTCTATGCCTAGGAATTTCAACATTAATGTTGCTTTAAGAACTTTGAGTGTTTTATTTACATACCTGGAGCCTTCTTCTCAAGAAAATTCCACAGACTTTGATCTTTTTATCACTTACGTGTTCTTATATACAAACGTACTCTTCTGGAAGTGTTTCTTGACCCCCTCTGGACAAAATAGCTACTTTTCCTCACACGTTTGTCTGCATTTACCATGCAGATAACTTTCAAATATAGCATTCATATCTGAAACTATAAATATTTCCTTCTTTAATATCCTTTTCCCGATAGAATGTAAACATCATGATATAAGAAAATCTGATGTGTCAGCACTTTCACATCAGCCCTTAAAAATATTAATAGTAGACAGGAAAAGACTGTATTTCAAAGTGAGTAATGAAATGTGTTTAATAACACTGAGCTCCACCGATAAAGCACATTTCTTTTGTTTCTTTATCCACATTTAGTAAATAGTATATTAATCAAACAATACTTATCCAAGAAAGAAAAAAAGCAACAAATTATAAGCATATTTATACATCAAGATATAGTTCATATAAAATTATTTTATACAATGTTATATTTATTTACATTTATTAATATAAAATATGGTGATAAGTATTGAAGTTTCTGTGCATATGCTTCGATTCTTAATTTGATAACAACCTTGAATTTAATGATACAATTATTTTGGTATCTATACAAACTCTGATACATTTTTTTTAATTCATTATGATTTGTAACAAGATTATTTAGTATAAGAACCCAATAAGAAATAAGATGATTCTCAGGAATATGTAAGTGACTGTGATCAACTTTGCTTCAGGGTTACACAGGAGATTCCAATATCCATCCTATTTTATATTCCTTCCCCAGGTGACCCAGATTATAAGGAAACACTACTAAAGGAATAACAGAAACTTGTGTAGCAATTACTTACTGGAAGAGTTTGGTATGTTTTGGGTACACCAGGAGAGACTTGTTATTTCAGAAGACTACAGGTGACAGCAAAGAACAATTAGAGCAGTTAGCATCAATAACAAATCTATGATAGTAAAAATATTTAACCTGTGAATCCAATCATGGTTCACAATTTTGACAATTACAACATAAGGAATGGATCTTAGTGCAATCTTGAGTCATATATCTGAAAGAAGTTCTTGATCAGAATTATGCTTTTATGGGAATCTCCTGTGAGGAACAAATCCTCAGTAGCCTCCCTAGTCAACAACCACTTCTTTAAATTTATTTAGTTCTCATGGAGCTGTGAAGACATAGAGAATGGCATGAAGGAGAAGTTACTTTTATGAAGTCATGTCTTAAGGAAGCATTCAGACTATTGTAGAAGAGTTCTTATCACTAGTAGCACATGCTATACGTGAATGGTTTTTATTTATTTCTCTACAAATTTTATAATTTGTCTATAAATTTAGTAGATATACCACAAAATAAGTTCTAAATATCTTCCTGTTTTCATTTTCCAGTAAATTTATCAGTATCATTATGAGAGTACCTATTTTAATGCTTTAAAATTTAAATGTACAGCATCTCAACCAGGTGTATTAATGATTTCCTGTAGGAAATCATTCAAACTTTATTACTGAACTTTATTTAAACTTTATTCTGAACTCTAAACAGCACAGAGGTAAACATATTGCATATCTAATTCTTATTTGATAATAAGCAGTGTCATTATTCTTGAACATTTCCTGTAAACCCCTACATGCTAAAATTAGATATAGGATAATAAAGTTTTCAAAGCCACGAATTTTTTACTCTGGTTATAATATTTGGAGAGATTTCAGATTATACTCGTGTGGATAGAATATGTATAATTCATAACAGACATATACAAGTCGCTTCTAGATTCCTATTAGATATAAAATCTGAAATCATTATGTGGATTGTTATTTGTATCTATATCAAGGAAGACTAGAGTATATCTAACTGTTGAGTTTTAATTAAAATTACGTCTTTACCTAGGGAACATCCTTTCTCTAAGTATATTTTAGACAGATTCTTAACACAGGAGATGACTAATATGGCAGTAAATGATTTAACAGATGGTAAATATTAAGTAGTTTAACAGGATTTAATTGAATTGTAAAAATCCAAAGCCTCAAATAGTGTTCCTTAATAACTTTCCAGTAATTGTGCTAGATAACTAATTAAATATTAGCTGCCTTTCAAATGAAATACATGAATGAAAATGTGAAAATTTACTATCTTTAAATAGCTCCTGTTAATTTGTGTTAGTTCCACTTATTTCTTTCTGCAAAAAGGAAATAATCATTATAATTTCTTGTAAGTTTTCCTTGCCTTCAAGATTGCTGAACCAAAATATAGTGGATCAAACTAAAATCTGTGCTAAATTTCACATGAATTACTGTAGCAAATTGTTAGGACACTGTATTATTTTGTGGTATTTTGATTTATACCAATGGGGCATAATTACTTTAATAATATAAATTTATAAAATAATACTGATAACTATTCAAAATGCAATAACATTATGTTACAGTTTCAGTTATAACTACATGTGCGTATATGGATATATCATATGCATTTGTAAATGCATATAAACAAACACAAACACATACGGTTTTGCTTATTTCAAACTATATTCAAAAATGTATTCTAATATTCTAAATACATAATAATCTACAATGTATGCAACATCAGTTTTCTTCACTTTTATCCCATGGGTTACTCTGTTTTAAATACATTTTCAATGAAGGTGCTCATTCTAGTTTGAAAGGATATATCTGTGTATAAATAATTTTCAACTTTTTCTTTTAAAACCCAGAGTAAGTAGTAGTAGAAGTACATAATATTACTTCTGGATGTGGTAGAAAATATAAACAACAATAAGATTATTTCCAGTCATGAAAGCAAAGCTGCTCAAGACAAATATATAGAATCCATTTTAATTAAACTATTTTAAGCATGAAAAAAACATTTTAAGCATTGTTAATTGTATTGCAAGTGGATAAGGAGAAATACTCAGAGGCTATAGAGTAATAACTAAATTATGCCAGGCATCCAGTGATTAGAGTGCTTGCCTTGCAAGCACAAGGGCCTGAGTTCGATCCCCGGCACCACAAAAAAAAAAAAAAAAAAAAAATTATGCCAGGCATCATGTACATAGATTTGACAAGTCTTAATAGATCATTTTCAAATCGACTGTGGAATATATGAAATAAAATTATGATCAATTGATATTTTTCCAGGAATTTAAGATTAGCTTAATATGAAAAAATGAATGAATTTGACCTAGTAATAAGGCTACACATAATAGATCAACATCAAAACAAGCAAAAATGGTCAGGTGTTTCATTTGTATGCTGCATTAGTTCATTTGTGTTTAATAACATTTGATAATTATATTGATTACAGATTGAGATTCAGCCTTAACTGAGATTTAAGTGTTACTTCTGAAGTTTAATAATGTTTTAACAAGTTGATCAAGTTGTTCTTTAAGTAATAATCACATTGTGTTAAAGTGAATTATGCTTGATAGTGTTGGGGTGAATGTTAAATAACCTTACTGTTTAATATACCATTATATTAATTGCATTATATTAGAATTGGCAAAGTTTGTTTTATTAGTAATGGTAGTCATAATATTACAAATATTGTTGACATATGCATATGGATGCAAATTCTGAAGAATCTGAATTACACGTGTGCTATTGCATTTACTGTTAGAAACAGACGTGAGTGTGGCAAAATTCAGATATTACCAAGTGTCAGGAACTTTATTTTAGTGACATATGATGAAGTATGGAAATGAGTTAACAAAAATGCAGTTTGGATTCCCAGTGCAAATTCCATTAATATTTCTTTCTACTTGTTGGCAGCTCATAAAGCACCCTTATAAAGTAAACAGAAGCTATTATTTATATATCTGTTTATATGGATATTATTATAATTATTAACATTATTATGTATATAGGCAGAGCTCCCTGACAGCACTGAGTTCTCAAAAAACTAATAAAGGACTTTCATAATATTTTTAATGGAATGTGAGAGTGTGGTTGTGCATGAAATTCAAGTTTTTTTTTAACTATAGGAATTTGAAGATAAAAATGAATAAGCAAAATTTTAATGGTACTAAGATTGCTCAAAGTTTTAACTTCGCTTCAGTGTTTCCTAAAACGTCATCTGTAGGACCCTGCATGTGAAAAATTCAGATTCTAGTCTTCTTTACCCAAATGTGAACTAGAGACTCATTGGAAATAATGTTACATTACTTTAACGTGTTTCAAAATGGCAATTTTTTCACAAGTCAATCTGAGAACTATTCTTCTTAATAATAAAATAATTTCTGTTTTGGAGAGGAGCATTTTATATTAAGCAGTGAGAGGCGCGGTATAAAATGGATATCAAAACTCTTGTGACACTAGCATGAGTCAGTTTTGGTAAAAATTTTCTCAAATTTGAACAAAGACCACTTTATGTAATGGGTTGAACTGCATATATATCCCTCATGAATGGATGGTAGTAAGAAGGACTTCAAACAAAGTTTGAATTTTGTAAAATACAGAAACCATTTATATAAGGCGTATATTTCTTTATGATTTTACTATTTACTTCTGTCAACAGTGAATTATAGAACAAAGTGTCAATGATTGAGGCAATGTGTAAATTATTTCTGTTATGCTTAAAACTTCTTAGGGTACAATTTCAGGCAGTGTTGTCAAACATTTCATCATGTTTATGTTTAACCATAAAGATAAAAAAAATGCAAAGGGTAAAAACTGATTTGTGGCTGAGTTATCCTAGTTCGTATCATTATTTAACAAAGCACACAACGCTTTATGACTGATGACCACAACTGTCATTTTATTATCTGCCATGGTTTGCGTGTTGGGACAGGACCAAGGATGCAATCAGATTTGGGGCTCAGGAAATCTCACATAGTTATTCAAAAGTCAGAAATTCCAAGTGTAAGTGTAGTAGAAGATTGCAGGCAGGGCATTCTTTTTTTTCCTTTATTTAAAAAAAAAAAAATTCAATCAAAAGTAAGAAAATTCATAATCAAATAAAATGAAAATAGCAAAAGTTATTACACTGTGTATCATCTTCAAAGTTGCTACTCAGAACAAAAAAAGATTCTTACAAAACAGAAACAAACAGGTAATAACACAAATCTTTATTTTCAATGAACTAAGATCAACTGCTAGTATAAGTGAAACTAAAAACATACTTATTGAAATATTTGGACTTCTTCACAGCACAGTCACTTCTCGTCAGTGGTGTTACTCACATCAAAGGCAAGTAAACTGCATCACAAGTTGAAATGGCAGAAAAAAATACAGCCATTAGCTAAATTTCAATTTTAGATAAATATAAAATATTTACATATGATTAAACTCTGGACATCATTTAGGATTAAATTACCATAGACAAAAAATATTTGATATTTACCTGAAAATAAAGTTCAACCAAGCTTTATGTAATTGTATTTAGTCTGCCTATATTAGACCTAAGGACCAAATCCGGCTGTCCTTTGGTATTTTTAAGTAAAGGTTTATTGGGTCACAGCTGTGCCCAACCATTTACATATTGTCTATACAAATTCACTGCTGCTACAGCAAATTTGAATAGTTGCAACAGAGGTTACATGTCTGTCAAACCCTGAAATTTCTACTATCTAGCCCTGTACAGAAATGTGCCAACGTCCATCTTACACTGAAGCTTTCTGGTTAGGAAGGTGGAAGCTAGATCTTCTTTCATAATTAAGCCTGTGAAGTTTTGTAATTCACTTCTGGCATAGTCAGAGCTAACCAAGATTTAAAAAAAGAGGAATTGGAAAATGGTGGGATAATAGTGTAGTCATATTTGGAAATGCAAATATCTGGTTACTACAAGATGATGTGTTGTCTAAAACTTGTACTCTGAAAACAAATGAGGCAGTTCATAAGCAGGAAAATTATATCTATGTGAACGTTTTCTGATATACAAATCTGTGGATTGTAGAAAGTGTTTTCTCCTGATGGTATAATTCACTAAAAATAAAACATGGCAATTCTTCTTAAATAAAAACTAAAATTCATATTTTGTTTCTTCCATGTACTAAAAAGGCTGATTTTTCTTCTTAAAATGAGTTTTAAAACTAGAAAATGTCAAAATATTCAAGGCCATGATCTTTCTAAAAGAAAAAAGAAAACCAAGGCCCTGAGTTAGATCCACAGCACCCAAATTAATTGAGTAATTAAAGGAAAAGAAAAAAGAAATCACAGTTGAATGATTACACTCATACCCATCTTTGAGTGTCATTTTTGCATTCTCTACAAATTTTGTACTAAAAGCAGAGATAGGAAATCCTTTCCTATACTTATGATTGGAATGTTTTACCTTTTGTATCTTCTAGTAGGTTCGATGTTTAGTTCTTTGATCCATTTTGATTTTAGTTTAGTACATGGCAAGAGCTGTGGGGCCAATTTAAATGGTCTGTAAACAGATATCCAGTTTTTCCTGAATTTGAGACATTTATAGGAAAACAGATGCACATAGAACTATAATGTTGGATGAAGTAAATCTGACGCACAAGCTTAAAGTAATTCTCATTTGAGGAAGAAAAAGTACAAAGAGCATAATAAAGAAAGGATAGAAGGAGCCAAATCATCAGGTCTCTTGCAAATAGGGAGGGTCCGGGAGAGTAAGGACAAGGTAGGGGAAAGAGGAGAAGAGGAAGTAAGTAGAATTAAGATGCTCCATGTACACTAACCTAAAAAACTGCATAGATAAATGTAAACAAGATGCATTGTGAACATGAACTAAGATTACTGATACCAACAAGAATAAAAACAAAGAAAGTTGATTTAGAGGAAGAGGCAGGAGGTAGTTAGGCAGGGGAGGGGGATCAAAAGAAAGGAAACTAACTGTACTATGTACATGTGCTTAGTCAAGATGGATGAAACTTAATGTACTTAAAACATGTTCTAGTAAAAAAACAGTGAAAGGATAGACATGTCATAAACATATTGAAACTATAGTCATTCAAATACATGTGTTCTGAGTCTACTAACTTGTCTGATTAAAGAGCAGACAGTCACATTGTGAATTATAATTTAGGCTAGTCTTCATTAGAATATTTAAAATAAATTTCAAGTTTGTGTGTAACTGGGTAAGGAGGGATGATTTATGTTGAATGTTTAGTTTTTCTTTGGTGTGTTATGGGATCTTCAGAAAACTATATGGATAATAAAATATTTGAAACTTGAAAAAACTATAAAATAGAATACATTTCAAAAATGGTTTCCTTCATCTTTATAATTTTCCAAAAAAATGTTTATTAATTTCCCCTTAAATTTGTCATAAACCAATACATGTGAATGCACAAATTGTTAAAAGTAGGTACTGTGAATGCAGTTGGTTTATAAAACAAATACATATTTTCTGTCACAACACTAAGAAAAAATAAAAATATTGTTTTAATATGGATAGTCAATGCTTTGCTTAATTCATTAGTCCTTTCAATTATTTTTAATTTTCACGTAAACTCTGAATAGATTGCATCTAAGATATTCACATTAATGAAGCAATCATTTCATTTTAGTATTGTTTCATAACTTTACTCATAAAAACAGAGTAAACCCTATTATAACATTGAAAAGATAGAGAATTGATGCAGACATTTCTAGATTACATGATTAAGAGTAAGAATGTCAAATAATTCATGCTAAAGTTTAATTATGCTGCTTATTCGCTGAAGTCTTAGTGTAACTGGTTTACCTAAAAGAAAATGGAATGTTTTATATGTTAGTTATTAATGTAGCAATAAAAGCTATTTTAGGTATTGTAATTTGTAAATCATAGCTGAGGTAGATTAACAATGGAAAATAAAGAAAATTCTCAGATACAGATTATGTAAATAGCCTTTTAATTTATCATCGCAGCTATGTATATGAAAATGATTATCTTCAAATAAAATGTATTCAGCTGTGTTGTATGATGTCATTATGGTAGCAGATTCATTCATCCATACATTCAAGGTACAGTATTGCATTAATTACTTATGTAAACATTCAGTAACAATGTTAATTACTGAAAAAGTTCATATTAATATTACATAAAATATCACTGAAAATCCAACACTAATGATTTTTAAAATATATATGCTTCATATGACCTTTATTCCTTTTTTATATTTAGGAAAAGTGATGGTTATAAGTAAAGTTCTACATCATTTTATCTATTTTCATGGATGAAGACATACTTTTGCTATAATTATCTGTAAAATAACAGAATATTATATTATGATAGACATGCTATAATTGGCATTTTGTGGAGAAAAGTTAGTTTTATTACTGTTTTTAATCTTGTAAATTATGGTTAATTTTCCCTACTCATATGTGATAATTTTAAGACATATTAAAGATATTACTTTTTAAAATAAAATTTTGGGGAAAAATTAATTTTTTTCAAATCATGTGGAGCTATCTTTGTTGATGTGTGTGCTGTGGGTTAAAATTAATGGACTTTGGGAAAACATTTCAGCAATGAAACTTCTATATTAAAGAATATTGTCTTATTTATAATAGATGCCTGCATGTTAAAAATTTTTATGAAATATTTTACAAAGGATCTTTATTTCATATTTTACTAGGTAATTTATCAAACTTTTCAGAGATTGCTTGTAATCTGTTGTAGACAGCCTGTTTTCTATAGAAATGAAAGTCATATATATTTTTCTAAACTCATATATATTTAAGGTGAAGATCATGATATTTTATGTATATTATTGGTGCAATATTTCCTACAGTTAAGAAAATTAAACTCTCCTCATGTAAGTACCTTGTATTATAAATATATTCATTCTTCATGTGTCAATTATGCATTGTCACATAAATTAATACAATTTAATGATTGGTTTGTAAGATAAGAAATACCAGGAGAGAGTAACACTTATAGAATCAAGACTCAGTATCTTTTAGTCAAATATTATGTATTTTAAAAAACAAAACTATGAAATACTTTCATAATTTTTAAAATAAATAAAAAATATAATGAGAGGCCTCCTTATGTCCTTCATAATTTATGCATTGTAAAATGCCTTAAATTTGTTGGTTTATAAATCTATTTTTTAATCTGATTTCAACTGGCATAAATTGTGGGTAGTTTCTCAGAGTAAAGTTTTGAAATGTTTAAAACATTTTTAAAAGAACTAATTACATTGCGATATAGTTATGTATTTGTCCAGCAAATTTGTTGTATGTTATTCTAAGAAAATCTACCACTATGAACCGCCCTATTACGACAACTAAAGGAAACACAAACATTATCCTATATCATGTATAAATATTAATTTTACTATTAATCATTTTGTTTAACCTATTTTTTAATTTCCAGTGCTAGAAATCAATTGTTTGCCACCGAGCTACCAGGAGTGTTTTGCCACTGAGCTACATTCTCAAATCTTCCTAGTCCCACTTTCCTTTTTTGAGACAGTGTCTTGCTAATTTGTCCAGGAAGGACTCAAACTTGCCACTCTCCTGCCTCAGCCTCCTAGTGTGCTGTGATCGCATGTGGGAACCATTACACCTGGCTTGTTTAAACTATCTTTGACAGACACTAATAATTGTTCATAAAGTGACAAGCACGTACAAAGTGTACGTGACATGCTTTGTCTAAAGGTTTCTTAGCAGCTGGGATATAAATAAAGACTTACAAAAGCACATGTAGAGTTGGTCTTGCTCCGTCTGCACTTCTGTCTTTGTCTTAGCAACATGCCTGGGTTGGCCTGCTGGATGGTGAGATATGCGGACTATTGACAATGTGTTTTCGTTGCTCGCTCTCAGGCACCCCGCACAGCTGACAGCTGGCCAGTTCCCGGGTGCTCACCCAGCTGAGATCAGCAGAATTACCTTGCTGACTTCTGGTTGACCCCAGAAATGTGGATTATAAACACTATTGCCGTATGCCAGGGTTTTTCTTATAAGAAAAAACTAATCCCACTCTATGTACTTCCCTTAATGTTGTCTTTCAAAAAGAGAAAAAAAAATGGAATAACTTGTTTGACTTGAAATATGCACACATTTCTTACATGAAATATGATTAATGATTTGAGATTTCATTTATTAATATGTATCACGCATGTATTATATGCACCTTCCATTTCTTTAAATATTGCTGTGTAACTGGAGGATAATAATGTACATAGTAAGTATTTGAGGAAACAGTATACTTTTCCTAAAGATGATGGAATTATTATCGGTAGCTAAGTAACATAGAAATTAATATACAGTCAGAGAGGGACTAGGCTCTCAAGGAAGTCAGCAGAAAAAGACATCAAAATTGTGGCGGGAGAAACATCTGAAGAAGGCCGGACCTCGAGGTAAAGATACTATGGCCAGGCCTACATGCCTCCCCTGTGGGATAAGCAGTAACTTGGAATTATACTATAATTAGCACCACCTGGCCCAGGGAGACTAGCTGGGCATCAGTCGCCCAGGTGGGCGACCACAGCAACCCGACCCATCCCTTCCCCAAAATGTCCTCATTCTTTCCATGGACCCTCACTATGTGACCCGCTTCCTTACTGAACCAATATTAGCTAAGCAACTGTACTTGTAATCCTATAGGTTGGATGTAGGTCGACCCACATTGTACCCGCATTGTGACTTTGCTGTATAAATTACCCCTGACAAAGGGCCTCGGTCGCAACCTACTTCCAGGACCCCTCCTGTCTCTCGGGAGCTATTCTTGTTCCCCAACAAACCTTTCCTACATTTAACCTCCACTGTTCTTTGGAATTCTTTTTTTTCATTTCAGGGGACAAGAATTTGGTGTATCTGACATCTAGCAGGTTGGGAGTCATATTTTCTCCTATATCAGAATCACCATTTTACACTAAAACATAGTTTAGAATATATATTAAATTAATGATGAAAATCAGTTTAGGCATCTGAAGTAAACTTGCTTAATCCCTCCCTAGAAGAAATAATTGGTGTTCAGAGTGCATTCTAAGGGGAAAAAAAAAAAAAAATGTGTGTGTAGAATAAAAAAAAAAGTAGCAAAAAAGCCAAATATCTTTAGTGACTTAAATATTTACAAAAGATTCCAATAAATGGAAAAATCTCATGGCACAAACATGATGTGGTCACCTACTGTGCACTAAGAAATCATTCCATTTAGTGTCTGTAATTTATCATTATGCTAATTGATAAATTCCTTAAATGTCCTGCAAATATTCTGCTTTGCTAAATTAACAATTGTTATTTCATTAACAATAGCAAAAGCAGATTTGTGTTTCTTTAACCTAAAGACCTCAATTCACTTTAACAGGAAAGTCCCTCAGTTACAGAAAATAAAACACTGTATATCTTAATTCAAATGTATGTGCTCTGGATTTTCCCAGAATTTGTTTTTAGCCTCCACATCTAGACATTCTCCAATGCAAAATAGAAGCAACCATTCAATGCAAATAGTCTATTTCATAGAATTGTTCCAGAGGCCCCAAAAGAGGAAGCAAATCTGTCAAAAAAGTGAATTCAATAAAAAAGAGCAAATTGATGTTTACAAAATATTTTTAAAATTTATTATTTAAAATAAACCTGTGAGAATTACAATCAACTGGAATGTTAAGGAATTTCTTACAAATGTACTCTGGAAAAACACTGTCTAAACACTAGGAGAAACTTCCTGCAGTATTTGTAGTCTTATTCAACAAAGTAAATTGCTAAAGTAGTATTGTTCATTAGTTTAAACTATTATCACTACGTTAAAACCTTGATTCATATTGCTTTAGAACAGAGACAAAATGATAACTGCAATTAGGGATTTTAATAAGTCAGTAATCAACTTACACTTAATCAGATTTTATACTTTCTGTAACTCTACAAGTATTTATTAGCCATACATTATTTTCTAGCCACTATTTGCTGGAAAAAAACCAGTCAATAAAATTGAAAACATATTGCTCTTGAACAGCCTTAATAGACTCAATCGGAATAAATTTTAATAAGTAGAAGCAAAACTGTTTTGTTAAGTAAAGACCAGTGGCATGAAAATGATAGATTTAGAGGTAAAAAGGAGAGTGTTACTATTTTCTTAGAGATTCTTGGAAATGATCACTAGGATGATGTAAATTTGAGCAGGGACTGAACATGGGCGAACTGTGCCCTCATTCGAGTGTTAAGAGGTAAATCATGCTCCCTAAAATGGTATGTTGACGTTCTTCGCTCGTGCTAGTAACTACCATGTTATCTGGGAATAGGGGCTCGGCAAGTACCATCGAGCTGAGATGACACCACTAGGATGAACTCTAATCTAGTATGACTGATGTCCTTATAAGAAGAGAAGTTAAGGACACTGGGACGGAGGATTCCATAAGACGAGAAACTGGATTCCTGCAGACGCTACTCCAGGAATGCCTGCCATTGCTGCCAGTACCACCCGAGGGGAAGAAGAGGCCAGGAAAGGGGCTTCCCTACAGGTTTCAGGGCACACTGTGACTTGGGACTTTAGACTGCGGGACTATCGGACAAATTTCTGTGTGGTGAGCCACCAGTTCGTGGGACTTTGTTAGAGCAAGCCTAAGAAAGAAAAGGTTGAGAAAAGGTAATTACCAATGAAAGAAATCGTACATACGAAAGGTATGTTGTAAATACGCCAGCACAGAAGAGAGTAGCTGAAGAGGAGAAGCCTGGACTAGCATCCTAGGTCATGGGTACAACCAATTTCTCTGTAACAAAAAATATTCTATGATTTAAAAAGAATCAATATTAGAAAAAAAAATGGTACTAAAGATACGCCATTTAATAAATTTCACTGTTTTTATTATTAAATGTAATAAAGGACAATTAGAAAAAATTAAGAAAAATAATAACAAAAAATATTAAATCTGTGAAGAAGAGCTTTTTTTTTTTCTTTTTTTTTGGTGCTGGGCATTGAACTCGGGTCCTTGTGCTTGAAAGGCAAGCACTTTAACCACTAAGCTAAGTCCCCAGCCCCAAGAAGAGCTATTATACAACATTTTTCAGTGAAATTAAATCAACAAACAAATGACACTAGATTTGATCAAAGAAATACAATAAAAAAAAATCACTACCCGCTTGAGGGTAAAATAACGCTTTCTGGTAGTTTTTCTGGTTCCTGGGCACAGCACACAGTTTACATGGGACTGGGATAATAATAATGGACCTGTAAAGAAAGACAATCATTATGTTTTTGTTTTGTTTTATTTTGTTTTGTTTTTTTAAACCAAGTCTTATGATGAAATTCATTGCCTTTGGTGGGAAAGCTCTAAGGAAAACAAAAACATAAACAAAACGAAACAAAAACTCCGATTGCTCTTAACTTACTCTTGAGCTTTATTCTTTCTCATTGCTAATTTCATGTATTTACCTCTCTACTCAGTAAAATGTAAGTATCTGGGTTTTGGCTTTTTCATAATTTTTTTCACCGTTATATCCTGTAGTGCTGGAAGATTGTCTACCAGTTTTAGTAAGCGAGTCTCCACAAATATGTATTATTACACACTGTGGTTTGTATTGTGTGTGTGAATATTTTACCTTACACGTAAGGAAACAAATCTCTTTTAATGTGATAAATGCATAGAAAATATCATTAGTATTTTCCTTTCATACAAAATGTCTATAAAACTGTTATCTCATTCTTTTTCTTCAGGAAAAAATACAAATGTTACATTAAAATTTGCATTTATTATGAGTTTTAGTAATAGCATTAGTTAAAGATTAATTAAAATTTTAGTAATAGTGTCTTGGAAAGTTTTTGGAATTAGATTACATGATTACATTTCTTGTTCAAAAATATGAGATAACAGGAATCACAGTAGTATGTTAACTTTTAATGTTTACATGCCATGAAACAGTTCACGTCAAACCTTCTGTGTGCCTCTTCTAATAGAATTCTATTAACACCCTAACAGTCTTTTAAAATATTGCATCATTTCTTTTTCACACAGAGTATCTATTTTGCCTCAATTTTCTATTATTTATTTTGCAATGTGCAGGTAAACAATGAAATACATAAAGGTTTAGGAAAAAATTGATATGAACGATTTTCACTCAGAAAAATTCCAACAAAATTGTATATATGAATTAAAGTGATAGTGTTTTATTGGAGTAATGCAGAATAAAATAAAATAAAATTCCTCAAATTTATGAATTATTTTAAGATCATGTTTTGTTTTATACATCATTTTTCTTATATATAATTTAGCTGTCACTTGAATGCCGAAATCTATACATTATACCTTATCCAAATAAAAATAATAATTTCAATAGATAATTTCAATTATTCAATTTAATGTTCGTTTTAAGGTTAAAATAAAAAATAATAGCGGAGCATGTTTTTATATACCTAAATAAAGCAGAAACACTGGTTTCTAACACCTGAAAATCAGTACACTAAAGTAGTACTCAAATGACTTTTATAGTACAAACACTAATTGTTTAGTTGTCTTTATTTAATGAGGTCTCTTATTTCTAGAGATGTTGATAATAAAATGTTTGTGACTATGTTTGAAGATATCACATTTGTGACACTGTCAGAAATGATTTGAGTCCTTTCCAAGTCTGAGAGCAGGGCTCTGTTTGTAACTGGCTGACGAAGCATTATGGAAAATGCTATGAATTAATTTTTTTTCACCGCTTAGATTCTGCATGTTTCAAGTGACAGATACATATTTTTCTTCATGCCACCTCCTTAGTAATAACAGCAAAGTCGACTTTATCCTTCTTCAGTTTAATGGTTGTGTACAAGGGTTGCTTAAACTTTTCAGTACAGAAAAGAAAAAAGGGAGGTTTCAAGATGCTATATATATTGCTGAAATACTAAAAGTACTCTTGTTATTGTAACCTGACCTAGGCTCTCTAGAATGTCTGCAAATGGCTATAAAATAAATGGACACTTAAATAATAAATGAGTAACCAAAACCCCAACACAGTAATTTAAACCTTCCACTAGTAATTATACTCTTAATAGTTTAACATTGCTTTTTCCATGGAGCTATTTGTTTTTCCTTTTCTGTGACCTAGCCTTTAAATATTTATGCCCATTATGTCACACTGCCTTGGACATTATTTTTTCAGCAACTTTAAGAAAAATAATTTATATTTTTGGAACTTTACAAGTTGAGTATGTGTGAGGGAACATGTATCATTTGTACCAAATACACATCTATTCCAAACCGAGTTTAGCATAATTGTAACTTTATAATCTATGGCCTTCTTTTTTATTCCAGGAAATGTTTCAAAGTGTAATGAATAAGATATTAAAATTAAAATAATGTATTCAGCACTAAAATCTAAGAAACAAGAAGGCATCCTTCTAATGTAAGTATGGAAATTAGCTTACACTATATGGCAAATACGGAATTATATTGCCATCTGGATTATTCATCCTGAAGCAGATTCATTTATGTATATTTATTGCAAGAAAATGCTCATTTCCAAATGGAACACAGTTCTTTCTGGTGCTCGCTATTAATTTTCTCTAATAAATTTTTGTTTCAAAATTGAAAATGTTTAGTTTCCTTTAACAACCCTCAAAGGTGACATTGATAAGCAAGAAAATTGTGCTTAAGGAAGTTTTCCCATATTTATATAACACAGCTAAGTTTATAGTTCTTATCCATGCATTAGGTAGAAGCATATGTCTTGAAATATCTATTTCAGCTGGATGCTTCCCTTCGAAGAAAGCATTACACACACACACACACACACACACACACACACACACACACACAGCATCTATGCATATGTATATTATCTAGTCTTATTCTTGAGATAAAAATGCTGAAGGACCCAATTTAAATATGCTTATGTTTAATAAATTCTTATAAATTGTTGTAGCATATCATTTGAATATGTTATAAGTAGTTAATAAAACCATCATGCATCACATTTTTAATAAAAGAAGACAGATTATTTGGAAAAAGAAAAGAAGGTAGACAGCTACCCTGGGAGTGTAGGGGCATCAGAAGTGAATACCCAAAGCATCACATAAAGTTGAAAATACATAAACCCCAAAAAGGACAACAAATGCTTAAAGAATATTTTGAGGGCTGATTTTTTTCTGAGTCTATGCTAGAAAAAATTCCACAGATATAAATAGAATAACTCATATCTCTGAAAAATGGAAATATCTTTAAACAGATAGCGATGTGAGGCCCCCCTGCTCTGTGGTTCCTTGTCTCTCTTCTATCTCATCTCTCTCTCAAGTTTTCCTCTTTACTGTATGTTTTCTTTTACAGACAAAGGAGTTTAATTGTTAGCCATTTTATTTCCAGCTAAACTTCATGATAGATAATCATTAGTAGCCTGTTAAAAGAATCTAAAATAGCATACCTTAATTTAGTATCAAAGTCATACACTGGTAGCTCAGTTCATAAACTTAATTCTCTCTATGATTTGGTTAAATTCAGCGTTGACCTTACAGGGAAATTCGATTTGGTTCTCATTCAATTCTTTTGAGACCAGAATTGTGGAATGAATTAAATTCGTGAACTGAGGCACTAAGCACACACATCTTTATAGTACTGTGTCTAATGTCTACCATGGAGAACAAAAGTATTTTTTCGCATAAATAAGATTGAAAAAAATAATAATGTTTAGAAGTTGTATTTTCTTTTTCAAATGAGCCATAATTTATTGGATTTTCTTAGATGTTGCTTATATGTGTAGAATTTAGTTGGAAATTGCCCTCTAATAGGTAAATTTTTACCCAAATACCACATTGCCTGCATTTATTGTGTTTCTTTAGTCTGTTGTGATTTGTGACAGTTTCTTAGTTTTATGACCCTCATAATTTTGAAGAGTACTAATCAGATATGGAGTAAAATGAATCTCAAATTCTTTTTGTTTCTCTTCATTTGTCTGGGATTCTGGTTTTGGGGGAAAGGGGCACCACACATGTGTCCTTTTTACCATCTTATATCATTGAGCCATGACATCAGTATGGCTTATGTCTGATGATGATAAATTAGTCATTTGATAATTGTGTTGTTGCTAAGTATTTGTACTACAAAGTTGTTGCACTTTCCTTTTCAATACTCTCTATGAAGTTAGTCACTTAATTCCAGCCCATACTAAAGAGAAAATAAGTAAGTTCCATTTCTTTAGGAGGAGCTAACTGCATATGTAATTTGCAATTTTTAAGGAAATTAGTGCCTTTTCCCCATTTTATTTATTTATTCAATAACTTCATTTTATAAGTATGGCCTCTTGATCCTTATTCTTTAGTTATAATTCAATGATATTGTTAGCATTTAAAATAATTGTCTCAATTTTGGCCAATGTGAGCACTCTTGAATTGGCTCTTCTGTCTTTTTAACTTAATTTATGCTTCTTAAATTTTTAATTTTGTGGAGGGAGATGCATTTCCTTACTTTATAATATTACGGTGTGTTCCACAATTGTCTTGTTTGTGTGCCCTAAATTTAAGCCTCAGTTACGTATTAAAAAGTCTGTTTATGTAATTATTCCAATGGCTGTATCTGTGTGTGTGTCTATGTGAGTGAAAAGAAGTTCATGCTAGTAACTGACTCTAATTCAGAAATAAAAGTTTCAGTCTACATTTTTTGCCCTGCTCATTTATAACTTTTGTCTATGGTACAATAAAATTTGGTGTTCATGTGAAATTCATCTGCTTATTTGTTCAAAGCTGATATAGAAAGGACATAGTTTCAAAATTACTGAGTCATACACTACCGGAAAGAAAAAAATGCCACCCGGAAGAAACTGTTTACAGATTCTTTTTTGTCTTTGTAGTATTCCTTCCTTTGAAAGATTGTTTTCCAAAGTCACATCAACTCTATTTTCCCCGCTGTGTTCTGTGAAGTTATACATTTATGCTAAATTGTTTTGTCACAATTTTCATTTTTAGGCTATCTCAGTATCTTTTTTATTTTCATATAGAAAAGTTCAGTCTGCAAAGCTTTGGGGCATTATAAAAGGTTAATATTCATCCTCCATCTACCATACACTACCACCTAATAAAATCCTAGTTGACTTCCACCTGTCACTTCCAGAATCCCTAATAATCTTGGATTTGTTTTCCATCCATTTGTTTTCTATTCATCCTTTGCACTAAGCTATTGACTTCCATTATTGCATATACTTAAGATGATACATTATGTAGCATTTTGAGTCTACTTGGTTTCATTTAACAAAATGCATATAGATTGCATCCAAATGAGTGTGTGAGTCAATAGCTTGTTCCTTTTTATGACTGTATAGTATTTTACTTTTCTTATGCAGTCAAGGGCGTTATTATAAAGAAGCTTTGGTTACATCTTATTTCACATTATGGCCAAAGCTTCCATAAGTGTTAACACACAGATTTCTGTGTGGACATAGCTTTTATTCTTTTTTTTTAAATTTTTATTGTTTTGAAAACTTCTGATATATAAAAGCAAAAACCTCATATGTAATAATGGGGTACAATGCGATGATTCAATCCATGTATATATTGTATTAGCTATTGTTTAAATCAATTAAACATATAAGGGGTGATCCAAACATATGTTGAATATTGAAACATAAAAAATTATTAGAATAAAAGACGCATGCTACGATCCTTCCAAAATATTCCACCTCACTTCAACCACACTTATCCTGTCTTTCTTGCCCCTTTTCAAAACATTTATGGAAATCATCTTTTGTTAGTGGCTTTTCAAGTTGTGGTTAAAAGTTCAGTAAATACTGCTGCCAAGCAGCATCCAATAGAAAAGCAAGTTTATAAAAATGTAACAGTGCGCTCTTGTCCAACGTAGTCACGGATCTAGCACTGTTCAAATTCTAGCTCTTCCACAAAGCAAAAATAACTGCCGAAGTTAAAACATTTTTAATCAATTCAGGATATTGGGGCAGGTACCTCAGCATAACTGAAGACATTCCCAAAAGAGGACTTCTAGAGCAGCTTCAAAAAGTGGCAAAAACGATGGGACGAGTTTGTTAAATCCAAGAGAAAGACTTTGAGAGGGATTAATGACAATGTGTCTCTATTGTAATAATTTTTAAGAAAAATAAACACTCTTCATTTTTTTTATACTTTATGGTGAAAACTCTGAAATTCTTTTCTTCTGTCTTTTAAAAGTGTTCTTTACACCATTGTTATCTAGTCACTCTCTTGTGTAATAACACACCAGAACTTTTTGTTCCTATTTAACTGTAACTTAGTAGCAATTAATTAGCTCTGTCCCAGTGTTCTTGGTTTTGGCAACCACCATGCTAAGCTCATATTCCCTGGGCGCGACTTTTTACATCTGCTTTGTGAGGGAGAGAATATGGTTCCTGGCTTTCTGGGCCTGGCTTACTTCATTTAACAAAATGATCTTCAGTTGCATACATGTTGGTGCAAATGATAGGATATCTTCTTTTGTTTGTTTGTTTTTCTTTTTGAACTACCAGGAATTGAACCCCTGATACCTTTGCACTAAGCTACATTCCCAGCTATATTTTGTTGTTGTTGTTGTTGTTGTTGTTGTTGTTTTGCTCTGTTTTGTTTGGAGTCAGGGCCTTGTTGTGTGGCTCAACTATCCATGCTGGTCTTCTTGCAATCCTCCTGCCTCAAGCCACCCAGAATCCTGGGATTTTAGGTATGTGCCCACATGTCCAGATCAGATTATCATATTTTTTTTGGCTGAATAATATTTTCTTGTGTATATGTATCACATTTTTTATCCACATATCAGTTTCTGTACACATAGGTTGTTTCCTGGTTAACGTGAATAAATATCAACTTGATCAAATAGCTTGATTGTGCTGCTTGCATCATTTCCAAGCTTGTTTTATTCCTACTTGTACTTTTAATTACTAAGACAGATTAAAAATATTATAACTAAATTTATATTTTGAAATCTCTAACTACTATATGGAATTTTTCCATTTCTTTATTTTTTTATGGAAAATACATTTTTATTCTTTTTAATCCAATTAATTTTCTCTGCTTTCAATTTGAGTGTTTATACTGTTCATGTTTGGAGTGATTATTATTATAATTGGATTAAAATGTACATATTGTTTTTGAAATGATGCATTTTTCCTTTTTCTTTTATCCTTTTTTCTGTTTTATCTGATTTTTCTTATGATTATATTTGATTTCATCTGTGAATGTCTTTTTTAATGACTGTCCTGCAATTAATGTATATATTTAAATTTAATGTAAATATTTGAATTATACTTTAAAATATTCAGATTTTTCCTGCAATTATGTTACACTACTTTATGTGTAGTACAACTATTTTAGAACAGAAGTTTTTCCTTCTTTTTCTGTGAAATTGCTGCTATTCATTTCATATTTATATCAGTTATATACATTTTAGCACTCAATTCATTGAACATATTATTACTGTTAAATCAATTATGAATAAAATATCATATTTTACTTTCATCTATTTATTTTCTGATGCCTCTTCATTATTTATGTACATCTAAATTTCTCATCATGTGCCATTTTCTGTTTGAAAACTATTTAAAAATCTGTTAAGACATTTTCTGACAGTACATTCTTTCAACTATTTTTGTGTAAGGAACTTTTTATTCCATATTAAACATAGAATTCTGTTCTGAATATGCTTTTTACTAAATGCAGAAAATATAGAGAAAACTTTTTTCAATATTTTGAACATTTGACTTCACTGCGTTCACAAATTTATGACTTGTGATGTGAGGTATTATTATTATTATTATTATAATACCTGTATATAGATGAAGGTCTTGATTTTTCAGGATATTATCAAAATTTTCTCTTTATATTTACTTTTCTGCAATTTAATTATATGTCTGAGCATGCTTTTCTTCTTAATTTGATGTTTACTTTACGTATTTTAATTTTATATTATCTAGTCTCTGGTGTTTTCTGTCTTTCTCAGGTCTGGGGCTAATTGTCTGTCTTTAATTTTGAAAATATCTATAATTCTTCAAACATTTCTTCTGCCACTAATTTCTTTAATCTCCTTCTATTCCCTTTCTTAGTATCTTGCTAAAATGAATCTATTTCTCAAAATTAGTTTTCTCCCTATAGTTTTAATTTGGTTAGTTTCTATTAATCTGTTCTAAATCTACTGGATTATTTTTACTTGATTGTGTGAAATCTGTTGATGAATCTGTGAAAGGCCCTCTTTTTTTCTGTTATTTTTTTCCAATTACTCCATGAATTCCTTTTATTATTTCCTTATCTCTGTTGCATTGTCTAACTGGTCTTCCATATTATCTGTTTCATTACAATCTTTAAAATATTAATATACGCTTTAAAATTTCTTATCTGATTATTTCAGTATCTATACTTCATCTGAGTCTGGTTCTAATGTTTCCTTTTCAGAATCTCTGATGTTTCCCCTTTTCTTGGCTTTTCTTATTCCTTCTCTTTTTATTGTGGTTGAAAGCTGGGCATTTTACACACATTGGTGCTATATAGATAGATTGATAGATAGATAGGTAGATAGATAGATAAATGTGACTTTATTGTATGGAAGTAGATTAATTTAGACCTGGTTCAGCTGTGTTTGACTTTCAATGTTGCTATGGTTACAAGTATTAATATTTCTCATTATCAAGGGATTTCAAATACCTCTACCTTACTTGTTTGCATTTTGCTGCTTAGCTTTGAGTCTTGATTTTGTGATAACACTATTTCTGGTGTTTATTGGTCATACAGCTTTTCTGTGTGTCTGTTCTCAAAGACTGAATCTCTACTATGCAAAATTATTCGGGACTTTTTTTTTTTTTTCTTTTAAATTTTGACCTAGGGTGTTTCTATGTGGCCCAAACTGGGCTTGAACTTGAAATCCTTCTACCTCAACCTCCCAGAGTGCAAAGATTACAGGCATGTCCCACCAAGCCTAGCTAGCAAAGGAAGTGTTGTTCAGAAGTTAGCAACTTTAGCTGAACAAAATGATGTGTCTTTTTTGTCTGCAACCATAAACCAGAGACTCAAAGCTTGAGAAGTTGATTTCCTTTGCTGCCACAAATCATCGCAGTTTACAAATTCTTCCATAGATACAGCTGTCCTGATTCATTGATGATTGAGGGGGCAGAAAGATAATTTACAAAATCTAACATTAAGAATACTAGGCAAGATTTAAAAATATGTATCACACCCATTCTGCACACCTCTCTCTTTGGCTACATTTAGAGATTCAAGTGATAGGTTTCTATGATTTTTGGGAGGGGTGGCCTCGAACTCAGGGCCTCGCGCTTGCTAGGCAAGCATTCTTCCATGTGAGCTAAATCCCCAGCCCCTGCTATGATTTTGTCCATGTTAAGTGGAGATGTTTCCCATCACCACATCACTGTCACTTTCACACTTTTCTCTGCACTTGAAAATAGTGCTTCATGTCTTGAACAATTTTCAGTGTTCTCACTTAAAATACATTAAATAGGGACTATACTTGCATGGCTAAAAATGTTCGAGGAATAAAAACACCTCCCTTCATTGATAGTAAATTTTAGTTCAATTTTTAGTGCTATATTTGTTGAAACAAATATAAAAATGGATTTTTATCATCGTGTTTTTGCATAAAATGTAGGACACTATATATGCTAATTCTAACACACAGTTTTTTCACTCGAAATATACCTTGGAGAAAATTCAATATCTTCCATAGTGTTTCCTCATTCTTTTCCCTTCGCAGCACATAGTATTACATTTGTATATATGCCACGATTTATTTAACAAGTTCTTCATTGCTTTAGTTTGGGTTTCTGGTAATATGTTAGTATTTCACACAAAATTAAAATGAATAATAGTGTATATATTTCAACTTACATGTGCAAGAATATCTGGACTATAATGTCTAAATATAAAATTTCTGGGAATAACTATACATATATATATATATGTATATCTGCGTACTTTTGATATATATTGCCAATTTTCTTTCCAGGATATTTGTGCCAGTGTACATTCTCAGCAGCAGTACATCAGACTTATTGTCTCCTTCCTTTCATGAAGAGAATGTGTTGACATTGGACTTGTCAAGTAGCTGCATGGAATACATGTGCAAGAGTACTTTATTTTTATGGAAGCAGAATTTTAGGTAGTAAATTTCCTGAATATTAAGTGTACAGATTATTGAATGTTCACATTTTTTACTGTATAAACTACAGCCTGTGAAATTTGAAACAGTTCCAGAACCTAGAATAGTCCCTCTTATTTTTCTCAAATCAGTACAACTCTAAGTAAAACCACCATTCTACTTGTAACATCAAAGTCTAGTTTTTCCATTTTTATACAAATGTACTTGAAATATAACATTAATACCCAATTATGTCTGAGATTTGTCTTGATATTATGTCTATAATATTCATTCAAATACTGTTCCTACAATTCTTTCATTCATTTTAATGACATGGTATCTCATGACATAACTACATGTCAACTTACCAATTTTATGAATGAATTATAATCAAATTGATTCCCATTATTTACTGTAAAAAGTCATCATGCAACTGTTATGCCTATTGTCCACAATAGATAAATTGTTTATCTTCATCGTCTTTCCTCTGAAAATGTTTTCTCACTCATTTTTGGTTTCTACTCTAACCCATGAGTTATATAACCTTGTGGGGCTCAATTTTCAAGAATTTGGAAATTTTCAGATGGCTTTATATAGTGGTTCCAGTGTAATTCTAAATGTTCAGAAAATGTACATCCATTTTATTTCAAACCTTTGATTTTTGGTTGCAGTATCCTTTATATCCAAGCATATCTGTTCCATCATTGTGAAACCATTTTTACCTTAAATGGATATAGATGTCAACATATAAAACTTGCTCTAAGCATGACTATGAAGGACAACACACACCCGAATGCTTCCTTGTTCTGTCAGCCAGAAGAATGCACAAGCAATGACACACACATCTTGCGCTCAAAGATAGTTTGTAAAACCATTTCTCCATAAAGCAAAACAAGGCTTCTTAGAGGAATGTCTGATTCAAAGAGAAACAGAAAATACATGATGATCCTGCCACATCTCGTATTTTAAGAAAGAAGGACAATGCACAAAGAACCCCCTTAAGGATGAGTATACATCAATGAGTCAGAGAGACAAGTGAATGGAATTTCCAGGCCTAGTGCTGGAGCAATTTGAGCAAATACATAAATAAATAAATAATTTTGTGATGAAAGACCAAAGAAAAAAAAAGAATTAATATATCTACAATAAATAAAAAAAGAATATAAAATTATAGGACAATCAATAATCTCCCCTGCAGAACAATTGGGTGAAGTAGACACAATAATGATCCCAACCAAATATGTGTGTCATGTAATTCTATAAACACCCTCAAAACAGGTTGTGACCTGGGTTTCCTATAACCTGACATTTTCCTAAATGAGCTTCAATTGTTTTTCACATCGATCCTTAAGAACTAATGTTCTTTATCAAGTGAATGAAAATTGAAATGAAATTACAAGGGAAATCAATGTGTCCACATGAAAATCTACATTCTTTTGAACAATATAGAACTAAGTAAGAATCTTACTGAACTGATTGCTAAATAAGTAGTGATTTTCAATATAAATTGCTAATTTTGGAAATATAGGTTAGTGACAGAAACACTTGCTCTTGCCAGAAGAAATAAGAAAAAAAAATCATTTTTCTTTTTGTGTAATTGTCCTTCATGTTGATATTTTATTATATAAATATGAATTATATAATATTCAAATAATTCTTCTTATTAAATGCCTTAAGTAAGTAATTGCACCATATGCAAATAAATCTAGTGACCTGATATAATGCACCTATCACATGGTCCACAATGAAATTTTGAAGAATAAATAACTTTTTAAATATCATATTTCCCAAATTGATTGTTGTCCAAAGTGTGACTCTGTTCTACTTCTCATTGGCAAACACATACTGCATTTTATTTTCCCATTCATGTACATTATACAAAACACTCACAAAAAAGCCTATGCTACTGAAAGTTAATCACTCAGTGTTCTGGAGAATTTATCTAATTATATAAATAATTTATACTTAAACAAACTGGGCTTACACTTCTTTATGTTTCATATTTTCAAAATAATTAAAGCAATTTGAAACTCCAATTAAATTAATACATTTTGAATTAAAAGAAATCATAAGTTAAAGGTTCTTTTTTTTAGTTAAAGGTTCTTATTTCTTATAACCATAGTCATATCTATAGAAATATAGACTAATACAATATTATATGGACTGATACAGTACACATATATTTTTTGAACTTAATCCAGTTACTGGATTAGTGATCATGGCCTTTCCATGGGAGTGGAGACAAGTCTGCAGTCATGTTCTGTGTAATCTGCCCTTCTGGGTTCAGCATTTGAGTTTCCCAGATATATTAATAAAGAAATAAGACATTCTTAGTGAACAAATATAGTGTCCATAGAGAAACAGGATGCTGAGTCTTATGGTTGGAATCCTACTTATATGCAGAAAAGACATTCTTGAAAAAGAATTGGAAGAGAAAAATGATTGAACGTTTCAGCACAAGAGGAAGGGTTATTTTGTTTGGAAGTAATATCCTACATTTCACCTGTTGAATTCAGTACAGTGGCTCTTTCCTGTGAACCACAATTGGAGTAACCACACTTTTCATAAACAAGGAATGCCAGCAAAATTGCACCAGCAAAGCCAAAATTTTATAGTTTCCCATTTCCGTCTTTCCCAAACTACAAAAGAAAGATCATACTGACATTATGGCAAGAGGCTTTTTAAAGACCCTTGAGAGTTGAAAAATACATATTTATTTGAAAAATCACAGCAGGATCCTTGAAATAACACAAAGTGACTTACTTTATGTAACAAATGAGTGCTATTCTAGAACAAAAACAAAAATAAAAATTATCAGACATAGACAGCAGGACAGCAGGAACTTGAAATTTAAAAGACTATGAGAACACTGATCAAATTAATCTAAGAAAGCACCCCAATTTACTTCAATTTCATAAAACAATTATCTGCATTCTACTAGAGATACTATGAATTTGTTTAGTGAAATTGAAAGACTGATAGAAAGTAACCACATAAAATCAAATAGCTCTTTACTATCTGCTAGCAGTTCAAGAAAGAGTCTGTGGTTTAATCAACTGAGTGCTCTGTTCTTTTAAATCCAGACAAGTACATTAAACCAATATGATAAAAGTTCAGATAGTTTAGTTTTACCAATAGGTTCTATAGACTGGGACCTCTGTCTTTGAATCAGAAGGCAGACAGGAGTTCTAAGACACAAAAACAAGAGAAAAACTGTGTTAAATGTTATTAGAAAAGTAATATTCTACACCCTGTTTTTTTTTTTTCTCCTACGTCCTTTTTATCTGTAATAGAACACATCATTCATGCTTCTACAGACACAGAATGTCCCTGTTCAAACGTAGTTGTGAAGAAGTCTGAATAAACAAGGGTAGTGTAAAGAAGAGGGTCTGTAGGAAGGGAGAGAATAGGGTGAGGGCCTCATTAGTTTCCTAGCTAAGCCTGATTAAAAGAAGTTAAAACTTCACTAGAGAAATTCCCCAGAGAGAGTTTCAAGGACAGGGGTAGAGAAAGGGAAAAACGTATGAAAAAGAGCGAGAAAGCACAGGTGGCATTGGACACTACCAGAGGGAAAAAGAGCTGACCGGCAGGGTACAAAGGAAGCCAAGTGCACAGAGCCGAGATGAGCCGTCCTTCCCCAAGGCCAGCAGAGCGCAGGGAGACGGAGTGGGGACAGGGCCGCCTCACTTTGGGGAAGGCTCTTATTCAGGGTATACAAATATGTACTCACATCTATGCACTAATATATAAATATATGTATCCACTCCAGGGCCACAGTATTACCACAGTGGCCACACACTTGCCTTACTAACGCTAAGCTAACCATGAACGAGGTACCCCACCCCCTGCCAACTAGCTGCCTGTTGTAGAGATAAGGCCATGTCAAGGGAAATAACAGAAAGAAAGAAGTTGTACACAGACCACTGGAATAGATGACATAGGCAGGGTTGCCAGGAAGTTTTCAAATTATGACAAGTTCCAGGTAGGGAGCAGGGTCTCTGATCAGCTATAAGACTGGCCTGAAACTACTGAATGTATTATAAATAATAGAAAAATGCTCATACTTTTCTTGCTTTTATATCTTCTACATTTTCAAATGGCCTAATTGAAATCTATAGCTCTTTTGATTGGAATTTAATCTACACACAAGAAAATTCCCCTGTCTTATGTGTCTACCACAGAGAATTTTTACATATTTACAGAGTCACGTGAACATGACCACAATACAATTTGGAAACATTTCCATAACCCTACAAAAAACCAATATATTTTATTCATTTCAAAACTTTTAAAAGTTTTTTCTTGGCTTTCTCTACCATTTATATATCCAAATAATTTTATTTAGTAAATTTAATGATACTAATATATCTATTATATGATCTAAATTGCAATAAAACATTTTTCTTAGGAAACATATCTCAATTTTTATATACTAATTGATAAAAATAGAAATGATTTGAAAATGTTACATTACCAGCAGAAGATCTTGCACTAAGTGCAGGCAACACCAAGAATAAGGTGGTGTAAATATCTCCAAGTTCCTATTTGCCCTCTAAATCAAGAATACTTATTTCCCTTTGATGAAAAAGTTTTCAGATGTGGAAGTAATGAAGATTGTATGTTGTCATTACTGCTTTTATTCGAGGTATTGTAATGCTAATCATGATTTTGTATTAACATATTCTATGTTCTTTTACTTAATTTCATGTTATAGATGTACAAAAAAATCCCGTTCAAATAAACCGTACGAATTTTGGAAGACAGTCATCAATGAAATCAGAACGTTAAGAACTACATTTGCATAGTGGGCTCTTTCCGACTGAATGAATACACTTACTATGGAGACCTGCACGCAACGATTACACTGAGAAAATGCCTCCTGCGAATTGCAATCATGAAATCATTATTTTTTACTTTTTTGTCTTTTTAATTGGCTTGCAAATGGAAAGAATCTTCTCATTAACACATTCTGACAATACATTGTACTTATTGAAAGTTTTTAACATTTATGATTTTTAACTTTAACTCGTATGACATTTTTTGTTTCCTCTTTGAGCAAATGAATTCATTGGTCAGGAGAGAAAAATAATATACTTCTTATTGTACTTTATGCCTTAGCGACATTCCATGCTATAATTTCAATTTCTTCTTAAAAATATTCTAATGCAGAGAGAAAAGTATGTTTGAGACACAAAGGAATGAAAAGCATAATGTAGCTACAATTGCATAAATGGTCTAACTGGTTCTGTTCCTTTTTCAATAGGAAGCAATGCAAATTGTGAGACTCTAGATTATTTCTGTAAACTGACCTCATCTTGGAACAAGCAATAAGGAGCAAATCATTATTTTGTAGTTATTTTACAAGGTAAAATTTATTGGAGAGAATTTGTAAAAAATATATATTAAAGAGAATTAGCAGACCATTTTACTTATCTTGTTTAATTATTCTGTCTACTAGATCAAAGTGCTTCAAATTCCTGAAGTCTCAATTGTCATGAGTATCAACCTATAAATAGAATCCAAAATTTCCTGGTGTTTTGTGAAAACATAGAGTTTATCTTTTAAAATAAGTTACAGTATCATATGCCCCCCATTGACTGTGTAACAAAACTACTGAGTGTTTTATTATCATTGTCAATCGCAGCAAGTAGCATGAGTGTTGAGGACACATTTGAGGAGTATTAGGTTTGTGTAACATGCACAAGTCCCACTTTCCTGGCACTGCAAATAAAAACAAAACAAAAAGCTACATGCCTAGAAATGGAAACTATTTCTACCATCTTGGGTTAACAACTAGCTTTACTCCTATTTTAAAATCAAAATAATATTTCAACTTAACAATGCCGTCAACTAACATTTTTTAAAAAATTTATTGTAATGGTGCATTATAGATACACAGTGATAACATTCATCTTAAGGGATTTGTACCTGTACATGGTATATCTTGCTGCTTCTTTTTTTTTCTCATTCTCCCCCCACTTATTTACAAAAGCTTTGTTTCCATTTTTTCCTTCTATTCCTTATCTCTCTTCTCTCTCCGTTCCTTGTTCTTTTCCCCTCCCAGTTCTTTGTTCCTCTTCCCATTTGAACAATTTCTTCCCTCTCCCAATATAATACATTTTAGTCTTTATTTACACTTTCGGTTTCTCACATCAGAGAAACCATGCGGTATTTAAACAATTTTATACAATAGAGTACTACTCTGCCATAAAGAATGATATGCTTGAGATATTTCTAAGTAAATGGATGCATCTTGAGACCATACTCTTAAGCAAAATAAATTGGACACATGTGTTTGACTAATATTTAAAAACTTTAAATACAAAGATTTTAAAGAGTGAAGGAATTACCATGAAGAGACTGATTCAATTACACCGAATTCACTGATGTCAGTAGAAAACACAATTTAAGATCATCTGGTTATATTTAATATGATAATATTTGTTGGATCCCATTTTTTTCAATGTTTATTATAGCTTTGCATAATTATTTAGAGCCAAACATGATAAATATTTTCAAGAAATTTGTTAATTTATTGTTCATTAATTTGACACTGTGATATATTAGTGAACATTAACAATTTTAGATTAACAAACCTAAATGACTAACTTTCAGGAATAATTTCTACTTGATTTTTCTGTTTCATTTTTTAATTTCTATCCAATAATGCTAAGCAACTGCTAAAGACTGAATTACCAAATAATACTATAATGAAGAATTAAAGCCTTAGGACCAGGAGTAAATATCTTCAGTTACTTCTAAAGTTGGGAATATTTCAAAGCTCTAAATCTATAAAGAAAAATGTAATGATCTATGATGTAAAATTGGCCCAATCCTATTGCAATATGAACGTTTATTTCTTACTTCTTTAAATGGGTCATTATTATAAGGTTAATATTTTTAAAATTTCCAAGACTACTGTAGGAATTGATTTTTCTCCCTTAGGTCTTTATTTGAAATAAAATGATTCATGTATAATGATACTTGTACTTCTGTCGGGTTCAACATGATATTAACAGTCATTGACTATTTAGTGAATGCATTAGGGTCTCCTTAACATAAATGTTTCTTTTTATTATAACAGCTAACTTTAGCAATGTCTCAACTTCTAAAATCTCTGGAATGCCTGGAAATCTCTTGAAATAGTGTATGAATTTTTCTTACTAGAACAGTACCTAATGTCTCCTCAATAATAACTGATTTTAGTCACTGCTTCGATTCTTAAAATGGCTCAAAAATATATTCTACTTATAATCTTTGGGAAATAGAGGAAATTACATTATGTAAAAAATCAGTTACATAAAAATGTACCCTTACTTGGATGTATATTTATTATAATATTTAGGCCATATCAGACCAATGTTTAATGCACTACTTAGTGGTATCATAGTAGGAGTCACTCAATAAAGTACAGTATTCGACATAAGCTCAGTGTCTTTTAGTCTAAGGTCCATGAAGACACACATAGAATACATGAAGTATTTTAAAGGGTATAACCCACTTTAATGTATATCACTTAGGTAGAACACCTTTTTATAAAACAAAAGAAATGATAAAGTGTTGTCCATAACATTATGTTTTTTCTTATTTCATTAGATATCAGAATTCTACAGGAAAATGTATTTATGACATGAATTTTTATGTATATTTTTCATTATAACATACAAATATGTTTATAATAAATTGAGGATAACACCCAGAATACTTCTTCTCTTCCTTTAGTTTGTTTAGAATTCTATGCATTTTACTTGTTCATAGTCTAGGGTCTACAGTTCAGGCTCAGCAACACCGTTTCAATTTACCACCCTGTATGTCATTTTCTTCAAGACATAATGCTTCACTGTTGAAAGACTGAATATCTGGGTACAATTTTAACTGAATTCTCTGATAATTTCTCTCTCTTTCTTCTTTTGAAGAGAAATCACATAGGTCAATACTGAGATATATGGGTTAAGTTTAAGAAATTACTAAGTTTAATAAATTAATTTTATCCAGATTAAATTATAAACTCAAAACTCAGAATTGTATAAAAAAGATCAAAGTAATTGTGCTTTAATTAGAAAAATCAAAGTATCACCAGTATTCATGTAAGGTATCATGCAGCTCAGTGTATGTAGGCATAAATACTGGAAGTAAATTCCACTTGATGACAGATCATTCTCTGTGTAGTGCATTTGTTAACATAAATATTTTGTGAATGATCAATCTATAATATAAAGAACTGAGGCCAAAGTTCTTCAATACGGAAAGCAGGACTCCGTGAAATAAATAGCATAAAAGATTTAACATATTTGTTGTGAATTGAATATCGTTGTCTTTCCCAAATTTATCTGTTGCAACTCAAATTCTCTGTTAGATCCTATTTACACTCGAGATCTTTGAGCACCAAATAACTATGGGTAAGGTCCTGAAGGTGGCACCTCTGCATGAAATCAACATCATTATGAGAAAAGTAGAAACCAGAACTCTCTGGGTATGTCTCATGAAGACTCAGAGTGTTCAGGATATGTGCAAGCCAGGGAGTGAGCCCTTGCCAGAATCTAACCATGCTCACCCCCTGATCTCAGACTCCCAGCCACCAGGGCCACTGTGTCAATCACTTATTCAGATACTCACAACGTGATGAGAGAAAGGTTAATTTTAGCTCACTGTTTAAGAGATTTTAATCTGCCATCACTTGGTTTCAAGGCAGGAGCAATGTAGCTCAAGGCTATAATGGAGCAAAGTTAGTCTGTTCCTGTTGGCCAGGAATCAGGCTGCAGGGGAAGCGCACCTGACAGAAATACACTCTCCAAAGGCAAATCCCCAGTGACGCAAGTCCTCCAACAGGCTCCGTATCCTGCTGGCACACTCAGTTCTGATTTTCAGTAGATCAGTTCACTGATGAGTATAGTACCCTCTTGATTCAATCACTTCTCTGGGTCTCTTAATCCAGCCCAGTCGAGGATTAAAATTAAGCCAATTAAATCTGTTAAGCCACTTCTGCTATAGTATTTTCTTAAGCAACTCACTCTAACTAAACAATCTGCAACGATAACTATATTTTGTATTAAAGCTGATATGATATTTGTACTCTTAACCTGACTTCCGAGGATTGTGTTAAAGTAGCAGACATTTGAAGTTACAAGATTATATGCACTTTTGACCCGTGTATCATAATACCATTCAAAGTACCAATGAGTGAACTAGTGCATGGGAGGATTCTCAGTAGAACAATGCAGTGATTTGACATATCTATTTGTAAAATTTCTTTTAGCCATGACACTCTCAACTTCATTAGTGATTTTTTAAAAACTTTTTTCCCTACAAAGTATTTCAGGTATTCATTTTATTATTTCATCTCTGGTAACCTTGTCTTCATTGCTTCATTATTTCAACCAGAAGAAAATAAAAACCAAAAAAAAAAAAAAAAAAAAAAAAAAAAAAACCTACTCATTATTTGTTTTAAATGTGTTCTCTTGAAGAAATTCTATCATCAGTTCTCCATGTAACATGTATAATTTGAGAACTATGAAGGGGAATTTGATGAGTGCCAATTTTTCTGCTCTTCATCTTTGCTTAGTTTACTGGAAAGGAAATGTGATTAACGATCATTAAAAATAGAGTATAAATATCATTTTCTAATTTAAAGATAATTACTATTCAAAATAAATTCAAATTAGAATAAACTACTATGGAGAAAAATTAGAACCACCACATTTGGCTAATACAGAAATAGCCAAGGAAGTGATAAAACATCAAAATGGCAAGAAAACATGGAAAATAAAAATAGGGACAAGGAGTGTTTTAAATATATTAGTTTGTGCTCCAAAGATTACTTTTCTCTCTAGTCCATTCTCTTTTTCACACTGTCTCTGGGCTGAGGGAACCTGATTTATATCTTTCAGCTCACTGTGTAGACCATTGGAAATCGCTGGCTGGAGTCACACGGGTGAATGGGAAGGTGAAGGGAATAATGAGGCCAGTGTATGGATTACCTGAATATTTTCCTGTAGTATTTTCATGGACAGGAAATTTCCATACTGCTTTCTGGTCAAGTGGCCCCTTTTTACCCATGTTTTTATTTGTACGTGTCTATGGTGCATAATAACACTTATCTTGGGGAACTGACACATATATACATCTTTATCAGACACGTATCACATTCTTCCTCCTTTGATCAGGGCTACTTCCTTCAAGCTCTGCTGTGAGCTCTTTCTCCTCTGTCCTATTCTCTGCCCTGACATCTTGCTTTGGAGCCAACCGATTGATTAAGGAAATTTTACAACTGTGAACCAAAATAAACCTTCCCTCCTTTAAATTGTGGGTGTTGGGTATTGTGTCTGCAATGAGAAAGTAACTAAGACACAAAGCAAAATCTCATTCATGTTTTGAGTACATGTCTGAAACTAAACAATAGTAACCACAAAAATTCACCATAAATGGTTCCATCTGGGCTTGGGCTTTCAACTGCCTCTATAGTGAATTATCAAAATCATTACATCCATTCTGGTCTTTTCTTTTCATATTTGAGGGACTAAGGACAAGTTTCCTCTCTGGTCACAGAAATATACAGAACTGACTCCATCTTCTATATTTAAGACTGTTACATTTCTCTCTGTCTTCTGTGTCTCTCTTCCTCTCTTTCTCTCTCTCTCTCTAACTCTGCCTCTCTCTCTTTCACGCTGTCTCTCATACAGTAAGTGTCCTATATAATGTTCATATGTATGTATACACACACATATATACATGTCCAATTTTCTATATGGGCATATAATTACGTATTTATTTATGCATTTGTCTTAGTATAAACATTAGAAGCAGTTTCCTCTATGTCTCTTGGAAATATGTATATATTAAAAGATCATTTATTCATTACATTTTTCATTACATTAGGGTGAACAGTAATGCTTGCATTTAACCTATCCCTTGTTATTATAACTTAACCATTTCATCACACAGTGATACATCTTGAAATATTGTATTTAAAGATATCATAAGTTAATAGACCTGATAGGCACAAAGAGTTTTCAGCAAGATTGTCCGTGATTCTCCTATAGCAGCTAATTTGAAAATAAAAGTCGGAAATTTGAGGTACCATTTTTCATAATAAACTGAATAACAAGATGGAGAAAGACATGCTCTTTTCTTTATGATTTTGGGTTGTGCTGAGTTAAAGAGTTCAGCTGCCATCAAAGGATTACAAGTTTGAATGACTCTTGATTATCCAAGTTGCCTTTTGCAATTGAGCAAATGGACAATAACAAGTCAGCATATTCCTGCAGCAATTTGTCTTAACTGTAAAGGGAAAATAAAAACACAGATGCCAAAGGTGTAGTACAGCCAGGAATATGTGCAGAATCTTACAGACTTTCTGCAGCAGGTCTTTTACACCTCCACGGCAAAATACAGAACTCAGGAAGGAATGGCTGTGGGAGCCAGTTGTCTGGAACATGAAACTGGGTAATAGCGTAAGACACTGACGTTAGAGCACTTGCTTCAGTGTCCTCTTTCTGGGGCTGGTTGATATATTTAGGGATTCTAATAAAGAGCCTACTTGGAGGAACAATTCAGGAATGCAGGAAGGTGGACGTGGCATCGTACACCTGTTATCCTGGCATTCTCAGAGGCTGCAGCCGGAGGATCACACATTCGAGCCCGTTATTCAAGAGTGTATGTGAAAATTGGTACGAAAGTGATGTGTACGTGTGTGTTCTTGTGTTTGTGTGTGTGTGCATGTGCTTGTGTTCAAAATCATTAAAATGGAGTACAGAGAACATGCACTGGCTTTTAAAAAGGCCTATCCAAATCTGCATTTGAAAAAAATATTCTTCATCCAGCTTTTTAGTCTGGGTGATTACAGTCATGTTGCTCTGCTGTCTCTCTCCAACTGAGACACCTGTTGCTGATGCTCGGATAACCAGCCCATCTTTTTAAGATGCTGAGTCTGAAGCGGAGCAATAGAAAAAAAGCAATTGAAGTTTAAGACACTCTTGTGAACTGCGTAGCCTCAAATTGCCACTGTGCCTGCACTGGTACTTGTTTTGATTCCAAGTCTTGATCCCTACTTATCAACTACCGTTTACCTGCAGTACAATAATTTTTATTCAATTTATTAAAATGTACAGTATAGTTTTTATGATCAAATGAGCCAAACTGATTTTCATAGTAAGAGACATTAATCCACTCTAGTACTGTATTGATATTGATGTAATTTCCATTTCTAGTACTGATTTATAGTTTAGTGAAAGTGTTTTAGTGTGTATCCATTCACAATGGTGTTGCCTGTTTGTTGTTTGTTATTTGGTTTTCAGTATGGTTTTAAATTTTGTAAAATTTTTATTAAATTACTTATGAACTTTATATTACTATTATTTCTACGTCACCATAAATTGATTAAATGGCATTAGAATTGGTTTTTCTTGATGATCTGATCAAATTCATCTTTGAAATATGTTTAAAATATATTTTGAAGTAGACCTCTTTTATTAACTTGTCAAATTCTCAGCTATTTATTTTATGCAGGATTACTTTTTGGTTTACTTTTGAGAATTAATGCTTCTCCCCAAATTTTGTTCAATTGCATTCGTAAAGAGAACATTAGAAGCTTGACTTTAGATTTAACAGTCCAAGTCCTAAGTAGTTTATTTCATTTTAAGGTGAAAAATTAAAACAGCAGCAGTAGAAAATTTTAAAATATAACCTATTTTAATAAATTTACTAAAGCATTCTTTGAAATACATATTTTGTATTTTAAAGTGTCTCAGCAAGACCTTAAATCAGTAATACACTAATTTAACTGGTGTCTATTGATTATATCTGTCTTCCGACTCTCTTATCATTATTGGTACAAGACAAAAAACGAACTAGGCAGAATTACTTTATTCCAAAAGATTACATTTGTTAAAGAAAGTAAAAATGGAGGCCTTATTTAGATATTTCTCAAGACCAGCCACGCACAGACATGTAGCCAAAATATGTCACAATGGTTTCTCTGAAACCATAAATGAAGCACAAAGCATTTTTACACACTTGTCAGCATGTTTCAGGAAAATCAACCCAATCAGCTATAGACAGATCAGCTGAAATAGCCCTGGTTGCCTTAAAAAGAATGTGAATATATAACAACCAATCACAAAAAAGGTCAAAATATTTCCTCCTTTAAGTTTTTCCAGCTCTGCTATGATTGCTCTGCTGCTTCTCACCATGGTCTGCCTGCAGTCTCACCATTCTCACACTGCTCGCGGATATCCAATAAATCCCTACATTCACTCATTTATCTGAGTTTAATACCAATATGGACAACGCAGAAATAAATAAGTAAAATGTTGCTACTGTTGGTTATAAACTATACCCAGGAGCGCATGAAGTAGAATCTTTGTCCTCACCGTGAAATCGGTGAACTATTTAATGAGGCTTAATTGAAGACAGGTCTTTGGAGATGTTTTCCTCAGGATGCACCAGTGGAGTTTCTGTGGAACCCTGCTTAGTTCCTGAAGAGCAGTCATAAAACAGCTAGATTGACTTCCACGCATTCTGGCTTCCCAACTTGCTATGTGACCTTCTTCCTTTGAAAACTGTGACCTACGTAAACCTCTTTTCTTTATAAAGCATTTAGTTTTAACTATTTTGTCAAAGCAACAGAAAATGGACTAATGTCATTATGTGGTACTAACAAAAATAAAAACTAACCCTAACCCTAACCCTAACCCTAACCCTAACCCTAACCCTAGGTAAAGCAGAGAAAGAATACGAAGTGTTATAAGATGCAGTGTTCAGTGTGGTCAGGCCTCACTGAGAAGTAAAACTTGAGTAAAATACTGAATGAGACAAGTAAGCCAGCCATCAAATCTGCTGGGGGAAGAAAGTTTTTAGAAAAAATATTCCTACAGTAGGAGCATATGTATCCTTTATATTTTAGAAGTGTAAGGAGGCCAAATGTTTGAATTAAAGGCGCAAGGACATAAATTGAGGGCAATAAGAACAAAGGTGCCAATGGACATTCACAGAAGAGTAAGGGCGGTTGCTCTCTTAGGAATTCAGCTTTTACACTGAGCAAAATGAGATGCCATTTGAGCCTCCTGAGCAGACAATGGCATGTCTTACTTTTCCTTTTACTCTATCAGCCTGAATGTGGAGTTGAGATTTATTTTGATTTTTCTATTCAATATTTTGTTTCTATTGAAGTACATAATTCAAGAGGTCAGCTATGTTCTATAAAACACAGAGTAAATGAAAACAGTTTTAAAGGCAATTAAGGCAAGTGTATTAATAAGTTTGTAAAAATATTTTAAATAGTTAAATTGCTCCATTACTAATAGAAGTGTTGAAACGTTAGGATTGCCACATGCTTGGAAAAGCTATCAATGATACACAGCGTTTCCAAAAATGTGTTAAACCTTACTTCTTCTTTTACCCATTTTCAATGGTTATTTTATTTTTAAAGATAGGTGACCATAGGACATAATTCTTATAAAAAAAACTAGTATTATTTGAATATTATGATTTTTTAAAAATTGCTAAGAAATAAAATATTTGAAATATAGGTAGAGCATAACTAAATTTATTAATATTTGCATAAATGAGTGATTTTTTTTCAGTGTATGTTGCTAACATGGATCTCACTGACAGTAATTTATATATACATATATATGAGTATTATTTTACATACGTATTTCATCAACACAAAGGCACCCAAAATTCCTGATGTAATTGATGTTTTAATTTGAAAGTACTAATGATTTCTATAGAAAATTATATTTACTTGCCATGTGATACAAATATTACATCCCATAGATCTGGGGGCTGGGGCTCTTCAGACTCACCCTCACCAGGCTTGTCTCCATCTCTGAGGTAGAAAGAAGAAGAAGAGTCAGAGAAAACCAGGGCAAAGCGAAAGTAATTTTATTGTAGTTATTGCAAGTAGAAGTGATAAAGAGCCACTCTGGAGGGGTGGCAGGGCCCAGAGCTGGGACACCCACGAATCTGGGGCTGTGATCCTGTTTTATGGGTTAGGGGGCC
>PVJO010017640.1:0-38409 GCA_004026905.1 Hystrix cristata | reverse complement strand
GACATGTGGTAAGCCAATTTTTCCAGCACCATTTGTTAAATAGACTATCTTTTCTTCCAGAGAGGATTTTTGGCACAGGTGACTTTTAGTTCTTAATTGTTTTATAGAAACTGAAAATATCTGCTAAAATTTTCTAGATATGATTTAGTGAGAGAAAACAAGGGAAAACTCAATTAGAGGACCACACTGAGTGAAGAGTTGTTGTCCTCTACTCAAATATTGGAATGATTTAAATGTAAATATAAATTTTAAAAATTTATTATTTGAGCTAATTTTTATATGACTGGAAAAAACAAGTCTTTATTCCACTTGTTAAGAAAATTTGTACTATGAAGTGTTAAGCAGTGTGCTGACATGTATTATGCACTCAGTGTATTGTGTTTTAGATTCTGAGAGCAATGTATGTTTAAGGTATCCAAAGTAATTCAGTACATTTAGATGTTTACTCTAGACTTTCCGTTACAAACGTTATATAAAGTTGTTGTACAATTGTTTACATAAATGTGCATCTTGTTTCTTGAATTTATTTCCATTCGAATGTTCTATCTTCCTTCTTATTAACTGAATAGGTAATTTTCAACTTTAATCCCAGATTTTAGTTTTATTTTAGTTCCTGTAATCAACCAGTATAACCGCCTTCTCTTTAGCTTTTAAACAGAACTTGACACTCTTTTATTTTAGCAGGCCCTTTATTTCTTATACTTCCTTCCATCACCAAGGATTATAACAAGATTGGTAAGGAGAGCACAGACCCCTTGTGTAGTGTAATCATGGATCGGACACTGTAGCATTTTAATGCGACAGAAACTTGTTGAGATCGGGAGGCTGGATTCTACATACTGTGGTTGGTAGGGATTAAGTTCCAGTCCACGGGAGTTTCTACGAAGGTTTATAGGAAATGGATTCCTTTCGTAAGAAGGCAGCCTGTGGTAAAGCAGCCTTAATCTTGTAAACTCTTACTTTCATGGTCTCTTCAATGATCCCAAAATGTGCCCCCTAAGCAAAATATATCTCCTTCCAGAAATTCTGCATACTGCAACTTTCAATTATATAAACTGAGAACTGCTGTTTTTCTGAAGGAAAAGCTAGGTAGAAATACCACTCCCTAGGTAAAGATCATGTTCTATGATGTAAATTGGAATGGCCATTTGCAAAGAAGAAAAAAGGATAATAAACATTCTCTAGACTGCAATGTTTGAGTGAGGCTGACATTCACAGCAGCAATGTGGGAGTTAAAAGGCTTTCCTGGGCCTGCAAAATCATTTTCAAGTGTCTTGCATATGTCTGGTAATCAGAGAAAGGAAAGACCTTTCTTCATGGCTTATTCAGCCTTGTTTTTTTTGTTTCTTTTTTTGTTTTTTTTGTGGTGCTGGGGATCGAACTCAGGGTCTAATAACTGAGCTAAATCCCCGGCCCACAAGCCTTGGGTTTTGTATCCATTGTTGCCAGTCAATTTCAATGGCAGGTACAACGTAATAGTCATTCATCAGCAACTTTCATAAGCAAAGCAGTGCTGTTTTTGGATGTTGAAATGACTATTGGCTTCTCTAGGTAGATCCAGCTTATTGGTAGACACAATAACAGTTTGGCAGATGCTACTATGAAGAGGCACCAAATGATTTGAAGTAAACCGAGTGATGTTTCTCTTCAAGAGCATACACAGCTCACTTATCCTACCACAATTTCAAGTATTTTCTTCTTACAATGTGATATATCTTCTACAACAAGGTTTACTTATTTCAGCACTATTAAGATTTTGGAAAAGAAAACTATTTGTCTTCTTAGATTATCACTGGATATCAAATCAGCTTTTATTCAAATCTAGTAATACTCATATTATTATATCATAACATCTTCAGATATTGCCAGATATGCTTTGGTTAGGGAAAGATTATCATCAATTGTGGACATTTGTTTTGGGAACATACTAATAGGATAATAATCTCAGAAGGGACTAAACCTAAGAGTCTTTGAATTACCATAAAATCCTCTCGCATAGTCAAAAAAATGTGGTTACAGTATGCTCATTTATACTGCAGTAAGGTTGGGAAAGTTTAGCAAGGTAATGATACATAAAAATGGAACCTCACAGTGCAAGGCTCAGATCAGGGGCCAGCAAGAATGAGCCAGAGCAAATCAACAAATGCATGTTAGTTTTCCTGCAGCCTTTGCTACAATACGTAAATTAGATTTATGGGCCAAATGACAGAGTCAGGATAGAAGCAGGGAAAATGAAGGACATAAGAAGGGATTCTATTTCTAGACCTAAATTTCTGCACTGCAGTGACATAATTTCTGACATTTCCCTATTCACAGACTCCTGGGATAACAGAACCTAAGAACAGATGGACTGCCCTACGAGTAAGACCATTTCGTTTATTTTTCTCAAACTAAAACACAAGAATGTGAAATGTGGTATTATTAATAATTACTCTGTCATAACAGATGGAAATGGTATTTTCTTGGCAAATCTGTGGCTCATGACTCTACTCAGATTAGGAAGGCAGCTCACCTAAACTGTCATAGTTGGCACCTGCCAAGCTGGGCTAGGCTGGTGTCCTATTATCTACTTCCTCCAAGGCTAGTAAGGAGTGTGCAAAACCTAGCAATCTGGTCCCATGCAGGACAGCATAGTGTTGAGCTTGCAGGAGACAAAGGGCCTTGTCTTTTCTGAGTCAGTGGTGTACGTGTATTTCATTAGCAAAGAGGGTCGCCCTTCTAAGCACTGGGCTATGGGCCCAGGAATCCATAGTAGGACCTCCTCCATAGCATCAGAGTCATTCCTGACAGACAATTCTGAATTACTTAAATCAAGTTTTTGGTAATTTGGCAAAGTATTTGGTATTTAGCAAACAGTTCATGTTCTTTGCATCTTTGAATTCCTAGGATTACCATTATGCCTTTGTTTTCACTCTCACAGCTTCATACATTGCCCTCTTAGGGGAATATTTCTGGCCTCTCAGACCTTTTTTGAAATTTAGAGGAAAATCTCCTTGGTTATGCAACTCTTGCATTCTGCGTTCAGTAAAACAGGAGCTATGTGAATGATGTCAAGTTCTGCCACTGGCTCAGGCAGCAGAAGATTTGCTCTTTTGAACTGTGGCTTCAGTGTCCTTGCAGTGCCTGGATGGCTGAACTTGAAAATGCTGTGGCCTCTGTGACTAGGAATGAGTAGGACGCTCTGGAGCTCTCTTCTTAAAGTCTTTAAAATGTATTTACCATTTTGTATCCTTAAGCCTGGGGAGGCCAGGGTCTGGCCAATTCCTCAGATAGCTTTAGGCCTTCGATTCTATTATCCTAAATCAAAATACTTGATATCTTTTTAATGCTAATTGTTTCAGAAACAGTGTTTTCATTTTCCCCAACTTTGCAAGGACTTCCTTTCTGGTGACACTGAAAACTTCACATATGATTTTTATTCCTCATTTATACTGTAGATCTTGATAAAAAAAATCAGTGAGCCGCAGTTCAAAAATGGAGTTGTCTTAAAACTTCCTTTACCAGATTAATTAATCCGCCACTTTAAATTCAAGCTTATGTAAACAAATTCTTTGCCAGAATGAAACATGCATGGACTCTTGTCCATTGTGTAATGCAAACCTCATCCACATGTGATACCTCATGGCCCTAGTCTTTTCTGTCAGTATTCCTATCTGCATTTCAGTGTTCTGAGCTCCAAGGAGAATCACCTGTCAAGTTCAGCCTGTAACGTTCTAAGGCTTCCTTACCTGGCATCTCCAAATATTTCCAAATTCCTCCCACAAACCAGTTCCAAAGCCTTCTGAACCACATGGTCAGGAATAGTTATGACTAAAACCCCAATTCTGGTACTAATTTTTGTATTAGTCACTTTCCAATTGCTTGCATAAGATACATGACACAGTTTAAAGGAAAATAGATTTATCATAGTTTTTGTGGATTCAGTCCATGGTTGGCAGGCTCTAATGAGACCCCGTATTTTCCAGCCAGGCCCTATATCCCAACACAAGTGACTTTTAGGAGACATGTTAGAGTCAAACTACAACACCAGGTTACTCACTATTCATCATCGTCTGTTTTTAAGTCTCCAAAATGTGTTTCTGTATTTTATTCAGATAATATGTTTTTGGGAAAGTTATTTCCTAGCTTTAGTGAGGATCCATGGAAATGTAAGTGAAATAATCTCTTCAGTCCATTAGTTTTACTCAAAAATCTTACCCTGACATTCAAAAAGCCAAACAACAGAATGTTAAATAAGAAATTCAGAAGCTTAAACTCCTGGTATTTTAACAATATACCTAAGACAGATATTTAAACTAAACCTACCACAATGCCAGGTTACACCATAAAATGAAGAACTATGATCAATTCAAGATATAAACTTTAAATTCTATTCATATAATCTATAAACCTCAGATATTTCCTAAAACTCTTAGTGATAGCAAACATCCATAAGTCTTTCATACCAAAATGAATGAGCTCACTAAAAGGGAAAAACTTTAGTCCTAGGAATAGTTACTAAATCCTCTACTATTTCTGTTATCACTTTGAAATTTATGAGGTGCCAGCTGTTGACTACAATATTGTTCCTCACAAATACATTAATAGGTGTACATTAGTAGACCTATGATTGTGGTTAATCAGAAGAAAAATGAACAATGGATATTTTCTTCTGAAGGGACGGATACTAGAATTTTATTAGTCTGTTCTCAGACTAGAGATTGTCAAACATTGTTCTTTCCTAAAACTACCTATCTAAAAAACTTCACTATGTACTTTGTGGAATAGTCTTCAGCTCAGGGTGTACATTAATAGACCTATAATATAAAATGTTCCCAAAAATGGAGAACTGCCTTTGAATAAATTTACATGGATTTTGAATATTTTTCATTTGTTGTACTTGACTTTTTTTGGTGAAATATGTTTGACATGTTAAGAAAAAAGTCTTGGTCAATATTAATGCTTTGAAATGTGCATTCTGGATCTAAAATATGATACTGGAATGTTTTTTAGCCATAGGAATAAAAATGTGAAGCTGGCTTTTATTTGTTCAAAGGTTACACAAAACCTATTTTGTTTTTTCTTTTAAATTGGTTATTCTGATTTTATGACAGTTTAATGCACTTGCCCAATTCCTGGAGTATAAGTGTTAGAAATTAGAAATTATACTTTCCCTATTGTGTCATATTAACCAGTAATACTCCAACTAAGAATTGTGAAACAGTAAAAGTGTGCTACTCTTCTTGTATTGTGGTAGGTTCTCCCCTGTTATTGATGACTATTGGCAAAAACAAGCAATTCAAACAAAGTAATTGAAACAAAAACATCACTGGGAAAAAAAAAAAAGCACATTGCAAAAGGTAGTTTCCATAAACTGAAAGCTTGACACTTGTCATCAGTATTAGTAACTCTGATGTTAAAATCTATGTACCTGAAATGGGAATCCAATAATGCTGAACATAACTGTAGAAGATAGTAATGGGAGTTTTTAGCAGGATCCCTCAGTTTTCCTCTTGGAATTCAAATATAATATCAATGCATTTATCTTACTTAACAGGTAAATAGCTCAAATAGTAGCAGTCCATATCATCTGCAAATACTATACACTTTTTAAAACTTATTTGGTATATTCCTACTGCAAAAATGAGCAGGATTTTCAAAGTTTTAGACTATCAATCCTACTGAGTATATCTTTAATCAAGATGCAAACTGTTTAGTGTTTTCTTTGTGTTTTTTGCTTTTCTATCTCCAATTATTGCTAAGAATTATTATTTTTATTTCTCCTTGATAAACACATAAAGCCAGATTTCCCTATATTTTTGGAACACTCATCCACTCATATGACACAGCTATCACTGACTCAATATCATTTTTAGTGTTAAGAAAATCTAAATGTATTATATGAATTGTAGACCATAAAGCTATGCATGCAAAATAGTATGACATTGATAAAAGACATCTTCACAAAATTCTAGCAACTGAATTCCCATAATTTAGTCAGCTCTTTCTTTTCATATGAATATAATAACATGACTTTTTCTTTCTCTATTTCTTTATGACATTTAAATTATTTCTGTCTTCTGCATAATTATTCCTTTTATGAAACTATGGTCTCTCTTTAACTGATCAAGATTTGAAGTATTTTTCTTCATTGTATCAGTTGATTTCATCATTCCTTTAAAATTTCTGCCTGTCAAAAAAAAATGTTGTATTTCTTTTTTTTTTTTAATTTTAATGGTATATTTTAGGTGTACATAGTGATAGCATTCATCATAGGGGATTTGTACCTGTACATGATATATCTTGTTGTTTCTTTTTTCCCATTCCCCTCCTCTCCCTTCACCCCCTCCTCCCTCCCCATTTACAAAAACTTTGTTTCCATTTTTTCCTTCCATTTCTTATTTCTCTTGTCCCTCTGTTCCTTTTCCCCTCCCCGTCTGTTGTTTCCTTTCCCATTTGGACGTTTTCTTCCCTTTCCCAATATAATACATTTTAGTCTTTATTTACACTTTCAGTTTCTCAGTTTCTTTCATTTAAGAAATGCTGTATTTCTTAAACCTTACAAAACTGACTTTACATTTAAATGCAATATGCTCTGGAAGAATGACTAAATTAAAGAGCAGCTTTTGTCCTTTCTGTAGATGTGGAGTATACGAATATGTCAACTGCATATATTAATGCATTTCAATTAAATGAAATATAACCTTGCATAATACTATCTATACACTCATAGAAAGATTACCTTTAATATATGTTTTACCAAATGAAGTCCAGTTAGGGTTTCAAAATGTCATGGTGTCAAAAATCTAAAGAAAATGAGTCTAGTCTTTCAGAATAGATTGTTTCATAGGTGTCCAAAATATGCTGAAATATGGATTTTATGGTGAATAAGTTTTGTGCTATTACTAGCATATATTTCCTTATTATAAATTTCAGTGTTGTGTTCAAATAATTTAAAATATGTTGCCTTGATGTAAATTTAATTGACCTAATATCCTATTCTTGTAACAAATTACATGAATTAGACATGATAATAGTTATTTAATTTAGTCTGGGAATTGAATCAGAATGGGCCCCACAATGAGGATCAAGATCACATTTACAGATCATACATTCATTATGTTAATTTGATAATAATAATGAAAACATTTGCAAGCAACTGACAAGTCAGAAGAAAAACTCAAGGATAATACATCCTCATGTAATGATTTTGGCAATAGCAATTGTCTTATGAATTCTGTTATCTTATTCTGAAAAATGGGATACTCATGTATCTTTGTAAATGGGACAAGTGGTGAGGATCTCTTAAGAATAAGTGAGCTGAAGACTATTCCAGCAAGTACATAGTGAAGTCTTTTAGATAGGTAGTTTAGGAAAGAACAGTGTTTGAAGATCTCTAGTCAGAGAACAGCTCTCAACAATCCTAGTATCAGTCTCTTCAGAAGAAAATATCTATTGGTCATTTTTCTTCTGACTAACCACCGTGATAGTTTGGTCACTCTTTGGTCTGAGCTATGTACATGTTTGATGGCTAAAATTTGGGCATTAATAGTGAAGATGTAGCATCCTCTTATTCTCATGGAATCTGTTAAATTTGTAGTGAAACTCTTTGTTTGCTAACCAAACCCTCTTTTAGTTACATACCCCCAAAGTTTAGCCAAGCAGAACAGATTTACCTAATGAAAGTCCATTCCTACCACACTCCAGTGATGTAGCTTTTGTCTCAGATCAAACTTAAATCATCATAAGATTACTTTATGACTAACCAGTGGAGGAGGAAAAAGGCAAACCTCGCTTAATAGATGAGTTTCTCAGTACAGGGTGCAAACTAAGAAAAGACCACTGCTGCACTAAAGCCAAAATCCAGAGGGGTTCTAAAGAACAATGGTTAGGAAAACAAATCCTCGCAACAGACATTATTTCATCTACTTTGCTTAGAAAGAATAGCCCCAAATAGGATTATAGCCCGATTCATGGCACTGGTGAATAAATTAGATGTCTAGTGTACAGACCAAGAAAGATTAGAATATTGGAAATAAGGAAGTCCGGGAAAGAACCAAGTTGATGGAATGATAGAAGTGATCACAAGATGCAAATCCTTTTGAAACCTATGCTAATGTTCACTAAATAGTATCCTAAAGAGGCACTTAATGATTAAATAGTTGGAATTAATAACCCTGTTGACACATACCAGCCTCTACCACTAGCCAGTCCAGTTCTTGTGCAATTTATGTACAAGTGGAGTACTATGTGGTGGCAGAAGAAGCTCAATGTGGGCCCAACATGAACTTTAATTCACTAAGGCTGATCTACCTAGAGTTACAACTGTATACCTGTTGTATCAGCTAAAGTGACCAGAGTGACCAACTTTGAACTCCTGATCTGTAATAATCCATTACAGGGATCAATCAGTTTCCAAGTTCAAGTTGATGGGATTAGGTCTATTCCACTTTGAAAGGAGTGACCGTTCATATTAATTTCAGTTTATTCACATTTTGGACATCAGTATGCTTTGGTGTTGGTAGAGGTTCAGCTGTACCTTATCTATTCCAGGCTTTCAGAATGTTCTATTGAGTTGGTATCCAGGAAAGGATGCCAGTTTACCCCCCTGAAATGAAAGAGGTAGGAATTTAGGACCAGCGTACATTATTGGGCTTCAGAGCCTGTTTTGGAGGAGTATGTAGTACAAAGGAATTATATTTTACTTAAGTATCTGTAGCAATCATGTATGATACTAGAACTCCATTTGACAATACTGTGGCTCATTCTTACTGAAATCTAAGATTAATGGTTTCATTGAGTGACTTTTTATTCCTCTCTAATCACTAAAAAGCAAATTCTTGATAGCATGGCTCTCTACTCAGCTCAATCAGAGACTACTTCACATTGTTTCATACAACTTTGCTAAAGCAATTCCACCTGGCCACAATAGTAATCCTCTGGTTCTTTTTCTGTGTGGCAAGCCTTGCAAAGATTGTATTCAAATTGCATCATATTTCATGAATGAGTTTGGTAAGTTTTGACAGGTAAACTGGGGCAAATTTGCTCGCTTTCTACATGTACCAATGTCTGGTTAGTGGTCTTTCTGAAGCAATCAGTTGTATGATGACAGACCCAAATGTCTTTTTCCTAATAAGTAGAAATACACAACCAGGGTCTTGGAGGGCAGCTTGGAGCACTGAGGCAGGATTACAGTGCCAAGTTGCATGGGTTTAGTATTGGAAAGTCAGGTTGATGGCTTGGCATTGTCACTATTATCCAAATAATTACGACTTTTCTTTTCACAGTCTGGTAAAGAGAAAGATAAGCACATATTTCTGAACTTATCACTATACTAAAGGTAGCAAGCCTGAAATTCTGGTAGGAAATATGCTAAAGTTTATTGAAAACAACTACACAGTTTCTCATAATATTGCAGAAAGACTGCATGTTTACAGCCAAAAAGACCAGGGCAAGTTTTCAGTTTTGGAGGATTTGAGCAAAATAGTTTAATTCTACCTCTGTTTCTTAATCAGTAAAATATGAACAATAACAAGTGACTTGAAAAGGTTTTATGAAATATAAAGTCTTACAAGAAAATATGGGGAAAAAACTTCCTGACATTGATCTTGGCAATGATGTTTTTATACCCCCTAAGAAACATAGGCAATTAAAGCAAATTAAAGACATGAGATTATATCAAACTGAAAATATTCTCCACAGCAAAGGAAATAATTAACAAAAGGAAGAAACAATGTAGGAAATGGGAGAAAATAAACCATTGGTACATGGTCCATATCCAAAACATATAAGAAATTTCTACAGTTCAATAATAAAAAAGAACTATATAAAAATGGGCAAAAGACCTGAATTGGCCTTTCTTTAAAAAAAAAAAAAATCAAGCACAAGGCCCTGAGTGCGAACCCCATTCCCCAGCACAAAAACAAAAACAAACAAACAAACAAACAAAAACCCCAAACTGTTGGAAATTTAGCCAAGTGGTACAGCAAGGCCCTAAATTAGACCCCAGCACCAAACAAACAAACAAACAAAAAAACCCAACTTACTCTAAGATGTTCAACATCACTAATCTCAAGATAAATGTGAGTCAAAACCAAAATCATTACTTCACACCTGTTAGGATGCTTACTTAAAAACAAAAAGAAAGCAGTAAGACAAAAACAGATGTTAGCCAGGATGTGGAAATAAAGGAACCCTGATACGCTGTTGGTAGGAATGAAAATTGGTACAGTTTTTACAGAAAACTGTAGAGGTTGTTTCCAAAATTACAGAGATTCTTTCCAAAAAAAAAAAAAAAAACAGTAACTACCATATAATTCAACAGTCCACACTTTGTATTTCTCCAAAGGAAGTGAAATCAGGTTCTTGAAGAGATACATAGACTTCTGTGTTTATTTCAGAACTATTCACAATATGCTATAAAGAAGCTGTGACTTAGAAGATAGATAGATAGATAGATAGATAGATAGAAAGATAGATAGAAGCTGTGGCTTAGAAAATAGATAGATAGATAGATAGATAGATAGATAGATAGATAGATAGATAGATAGACAGATACATACATTCATACATATACATATACACATACATACATACATACATATGTACATGGGTAGATACATAGGTAGATAATAGGTATATACAAAGACTTATACGCACGATGGAAAACTATTCAGTTTCAGAAATAAATTATATTATATGTGAGAATATGAAAGAACCTGAGGATATAATGCTATATGAATAAGCCAGTCACAGAAGAAAAAGTACTGTATGAAGTCTAAATAGATTCATAAAATGATTGGTGGTTTTCAGCAACTAAAAGAAATGGAAAATTTGAAAATGATGATGAAAAGTGGGTATAATGATTTACTTATTGTTATGGTTTGTGCCTAGATGTACACCCAAAGCCTCATGAGGTCATAGGTGGGGCTTTTTCAGATGTGGCTAAATCTAGCGTGTGTGATGCTGAGATTAAGAATGAGTGATTAATAAATCAATCCACTGATTGGTTTGGCACTGCTCTAATTTCGGCAGCCTGGATAAGATACAAAGTTCAGAAAGAAGCTGCTAAGGTCCCTTCATTGCCTTGCTATCTTCTGCCTGTCTGCCATGCCATCCTGCTGATTATGGACTGAAACCTCTACAAACTATGAGCTAAATAAACCTTTCCTCCTTTAACTTTAGGTGTTGGGTAGTCTGTCTCAGCAATGAGAAAAATAACTAAGACACTTATGCTTAAAAATAAAAGGTTCTGGAGATCTAATACAAAGCATAATTATAATAGCTAATGATAGTGTGATACAAACTTAACATTTTCTAAGTAGGTAGATATTTTAAGTCTTCATGCCACAAAAATAATGATGATAAATGGAGTAAGAAGAAATGTTAGGAAGTGATAGATATTTCTGTGATTATTCTGGTGGTGATGATTTCATGGAGGTATACTTGTTATCAACTCATTGAATTGCACATGTTAAAATGCATTATTTTTACATGGCAATCATATTCCATAATCACGGTTTGAAAAAGAAAAAATAAAAGTGTTTATGAAGATTAAAAGGTATTGGCAACTAAATCCACATTAGTCCTCTTACTCTGAGAGGAGTGTAACCAACTCTTTTGTTCTTTTTAGTGACAAATTTAGGCTTTTTGGTAGTTTTCTAATTCTCCCTAAACCTTGACAAAAGTTGAATGTCATTTTAAAATCAGCCTTTTAAAAATAAATTTTACTGGATTAGGAATACGAAAGAAATAACATACACAATTGAAAATATATCTTCGAATTTCCTGAGAGAGCTTCACAATGGGGAATCATCCTTACAAAGATCCTTCAGTAGCTATGCCAGTGGGATTCATATTAAAGTTTGATTCTTATTTGGAACATAGGCGGCTAGCCCAAGGTGGCTCATAGCCCACCAGCAGAATCTCTTTCACTCATTGTTAAACCATAGATAGCATAGGTGTCATAATATAACCCCAGGACAATTCTATGGTCTACTCTAAGTACTTTCACTAACAAGATGGTCCTGCTGTTGTGTTCTATTTCTTCTTATGTATCCTTCTAAATAAATCTGATTTTATGTGTGGGCTACTTAAATCTCATAAATCTGAGTCTTTGAATAAGAATAAAGTAGCTATTACATTGAATAGTTTTATTCCTCTTCCCAATCAAGCTGTGACTAAAAATAAAGATGCAATTTTTGCATTACCAGGTGACATGACCCAGTCTCAATAGGACCTGGTATATAGGCTTATAACTAAATTTAAGAAGAAAACTTCAACAGTAGCCTACCGGATTGGTACAGCACTGTTGAAGTACCTTGTGCCTCTTACTGTGGATCTAGTTATTCACTTGATTAAGACTCATATTAGAAGTGTTTATGATGTCGTTCAAAGAGAGCTTCTTCATACATAAGAAAACAAACTCACTGAATCAATGGTCATATACTCCATGGCCTATGAAGAGATCTGTCTTTTGTACTTCACAAGGGACAGGGGACTGAAAGTGACTCTTATTTCAACCAAATCTGTCAGGTGGTAGGGAAAAATGCAACTGTGCATACTGTTTCATGGCCACATTCTAAAGTAAAATAAGCTCTTCAGTTGCCTTCATGAATGCATAATCTCATGAGAATGTGAGACAAGAAGACAAAGGCGTTCCTCCATCTGACTAGAAGGCTTGATAGTGAAACTCTTATGGCAGAAGAGAAGACAGAATTTAAAGATCAAAAGAACCCCAACCTAAGTATTTTTGCTTTGTATTGTGTTATTAATGTGATGAATAAAAAACTGGAATATTTTAACCATTTCCTACTCATTTAAAATGCTGTTTCTGAAAGCAATGTGTATAAGTAATGTCAAGTAAGTGCAAGAACATGGGATTTGAGATTAAATTTGTTCATAAGTAGAAGAGAGAGTATCAGACTCAATGTCCTTCGGATTGTCCTGTCGAAATTACATTTCTGGATGCATACTTCTGTTACAGCACTTAAACATTAGTTGGGGTTTTTTTTGTACATATTTACAGTACATAATGTTTACCTTCCTTGATTCCTCCTGTGTGGAGTTGGTAAATGTACACAACACATCTTATTTCTTTGTTTTTCATCCTCTTTCCCGCCCTTCTTTCCATCTCTTGATCCCCTTCCCATATGAGAAAGACCTGTCCCCCTACTTCCTATTATCCACCTTTATCTTGCTCAGTATTTATAACTTGGATTTCTCATAGAAGAGAACCTATGCAGTATTTAAACTAGAGCACAGGAAAAGAAACAAACAACAGAATGGAAAGAAAACCAACAGAATGGGAAAAAAAACTTGCCAGCTATTTCTCAGACAAAGCACTAATATCTGAAATATATTAAGAACACAAAACAGTTACGTCCCCTAAAATAAAATACCCAATCAAAAATGTGCGTGTCATATGAATAGAGACTCCAGAAATGCTCAACATCACTGTCCATTAGAGAAATGCAAACTAAAACAACACCGAGATTCCATTTTACCTCACAGAGATTGGCTATCTTCAGTAAATTAAATAATAGCAAATACTGGAGATGCTGCAAGGAAAGATGAACCCTTATGCAAAGCTGGTGGGAATTTAAACTAGTATAACCACTATGGAAGTCAGTATGGAGATTCCTCAGAAAAATAAAACTAGGAGAATTCCATTTGACCCAACCATTCCCCTTCTAGGTGTTTTCCTGAAAGAGTTAAAGATCACATGTTACAGTGGTATATACATACTTATGTTTATAGCTGCACAATTCATAATAGCTAAATTTTGAAAACAGCCTATAGGTCCACCAATCGATGAATGGGAAAAAAGAGATGGTATTTACCACAATGGAGTAGTATTCTGTCATTAAAACAAGTAAACTTGAGTCACTTGTAGGGAAATGGATGTAACTTGAAATTTAGACGTGCTTATCACTGCTATCATTTGGACCTGGAATGCCCTCAAATGATTCATGTGTTGAAGGCTTTGTCCCTAACTTAACATCATTTGGAGGTGAAATCTCTGTGAAGTGTGGTATGATAGGACATCTTAGATCACTGTGCTGCCAAGCAGGATGATGGACCCCAGGGCCATCTTCTTCTGTATGTGCAGTCATGGCCGTGAGGTGAAGGTGTTCCTCATCACAAGACCGAAGCTATGAAGTCAGTTGGTGATGGACTGAAACCTCCTAAACTGTGACCCTAAATAAGCCTTTTTTCATTTTCAAGTTGATTTTGAATGATTTGTTATAATCACAGAACACTGAGAAGTGCAATCACTTCTCATTCTCTCCCTTGTCCCTACCATATTGTTCACCTCACCTTGTTCCTGACAAAGTAAACTCCAGCATTTGTACTTATATACTACAAATGAGGTTCTTTTAATATGTGTCAATTTTAATATCTTGTACCTAGAAATCATTCTTACAATGTAAAAATATAGGTACAACTTAATATAATAGACACTCTTATTTTACCCATGAAATTTTCACAACACTTTTTTATACTTTTTTATTTGTCTTATTCCTTAAGTATTTATCTTTTAACAAAAGCTGCACAACTAGATTTTTATTAAATACTGTCATATTATGTACAATATTTTCCTTACTTTATTCACTTATATCAAACTTGTTTACTCTCATATACCTGACAACTCTGCCTAGCATATTTTTTACTTGAGACAGAGAGAGAGAGAGAGAACAAAAGAAAAAATGAAGGAAGGAAGGATGGAAGAAAGCAAGGAAGGAAGGAAGGAATGAAAAAAAAGAAGGAAGAAAAGACAGATTAAATTTCTGTAGTAGAAGACTAAACTTTTTTTCCGGACTTGGGATCTTCAGTCTCAGGACTGTGGAACTCTCAGATTGTTTCGGAAGCTCCCAGGTTTTTCTCATACATTAGCCCTGGTGCTGAGACTTCTCTCTATTGTGACGGATGCATTGTGCAGAACCCCAAGGCCAGTGTCAGCACTTACCTGCTGGATTGTGCCCTAAATATTCTGTCCTTCATCATCATCTTTCCTCTATCTACTAATCAATCTCATCTGCATAGTAAATTGTTGAAATTTTCTTCATCCTCAAGGAAGAAAAAAAATTGTCACTTCAAGTCTCTATCTAGCAACTATCCAATTTCAATGCTGGCCTTAGAATAAAATTTCTTGATGGCCACTATGAGTTTAGGATCAGTGTAAACTCATTGATATTCTCTTCTTCCTGCCTGAGAAGTTGCCCAGGGCATCCTCAGTTCCTTGTGGCAGTGAGGTCATCATTTGTCAGTGCTTATCTGTGACATATTATAGTACCCTTTCTCTCTATGCTTGTGATATCTAATAGGAGTCCGGTTCTCACATTGCTGTGGCTTCCTCTGTTTCTGGTGACATGCCACTGAACATCTTAGGTTAATTGGGTTTTTTTTAAGTTTCAGTACTGGACATCAACCCAGAGCTTTGTGCATGATAGGTAAATATTCTACCATTGATCTATACCTCCAGACCCTTCACTGGTCTCTTGCTCCTAAAACTCTTCTTTTTTCCATTTTCCTTCTCTTTTCTTGTCAGTGGGCTCCAAAAGTCACCCTCCCTAAAATGGGGAAAACTCTATTCAATCCAAACGCTGCTACTACCATTAAACACATTACCATATGTTTCAAGAATATTAAAGATTTTAATGATATATTCCATCCAAGAATTATAACTTCCTCTCCTAGGAATAAGTTCCTTTTTAATAAGGCAATAAATGGACTCTCTATGATTATGCTTTGAATCATTTCTTCTGATTACATGGATTTACTATTGTTTGAATAGTCTGGTGCATCTTTTCTTCACTGAAGATAAATAGATTTACAGGAGCTTTCATGTAAATAGATCCCCAGGGCCTCCTCTATGCATCCTTAGACATACCTGATGTTCAAGATTTTTCAAGATAATTTGGAAATATTTTCATGTGCTATGCCTGTTCATAGAAATATTTTCTAACATGTTACCTATGTTCCAAGTCTTTCTGTGCTTTGAGCAATGTTTGGTATACTTACCAACCAGTAAGTATAACAATCCGTTATTGTTAATCTCAAATTTCTATCTCTTCAAGCTAAAATTTCCTTATAGATTGTAGCTAGGGTTTTTAAAAAAAGTACATGATACTTTTCAAACACTGCTTCCATTCCTTAACAGGAGTATTATGATAATGTAAATCACTTTGAATACTATTATGTCCATTGAGAGAACAAAATCAATCTCTCTCTCTCACTAGCTATCTCCCTCTGTCCCTCCCCATCCCCCTTCCTCTCTCCCCTTTTCTCTCTCCCTCTGTTCCTCCTTTGCTCCCTCTCTATGTTTATACTGTGGAACAAAAACCGGAACTTCTGATGGAAAGGTGAAAATTCATTTGTTATCATTCAGTACCACTAGGGCTATACTCATGTTCTACAGTAAAAAGATTTTAAGGAAAATAAATGAAAAAGCCTCGAAAATAAGGTGCTGAAATATCATTCATATCTTGGTTCTGAGACTGTGCACAGAGAAACCCTGTTTGATTTCTCAATCACTTAAAACCAAAAAATCTCACTCTGCTTTTTAATGTTATTTAAATCTGAAGTCAAATATATATGATGACTCAAAGCTCAAATCCACTGAACAGAGATTTTATTTTATTTTTCAACTAATTATTCTGTTTATTCACAATTTTATTATAGTTCTACTTGGCAAAAATGACTGCATCCTGATCTACGGTAGCCTTTCTTTATCCATCATAGTAACAGAGAAAGTACAAAAGAGAGAGACAGAAAGGGGAAGACGAGAAATATTTTGAGTAGGAAAAGCAATCTGTGGAAAATAATTTTGGAAGAAGGAAACTTATAAATGAAAAGTGTCAGGGAGAAGGAACAAGAAATGTATAGACGATCTGAATCAAAGGATCAATCAGAGTATAGTATTTTATAGGCACAAAGGTATTGATTATAAGGGACATATCAAATGTATACATCTTTTAAAGGTTAATGAGAGGGCATGTAGATGCCACAGTGACATGATGATAATATTTTCATGACAGCCATTAAAAAACACCCATTCTGCTTCCTGGAAATTCTGATATCCCCATTGGGTATATTAAGCCTGTACCTCAAATATCTCTACCCAACCCTTCAAAACTTAGCAGAAATGGCTCCACCCATCTCATTTTGCTTTCCCTTCTCAAGATTTTGCTTTCTAAGAAATTCTTTGGAGATCAAATTCTTTTCTGGTTTTTTGAGACAGGGTGCCCATCTAGTTCAAGCTGGTCTTGAACACGCATGCAGTCCAGGCTGGCCTTGAATTCATGGTGATCTTTCTATCTCAGTCTCCTGAATGCTGGGATTATAAGCTTGCACCACCATGTCTAGCTTTAAAATGAGATATTCTTGATAGTAAGAAGTAGATTTTAATGGAGAAGTGATCATTCAAACAAAATGCTAAGAGATTAATTGAATAAAACATGGACATAATAAAAATGAAATCATAAGTTATATTGAAAGTTTTGAAAGTACATTTTGTGAAGAGAATCAATATATGATGTAAAGTGAATTAATTCTTTGATATAGGAAAATATTTTTAGTATTTAATAAACTTTGGTTCAAATCTTGGCTCTTCAACTAACTATATCATCTTGGACAAATATCTTAATGGAGTGCCCTAAATTAACCCAAAATTATACCAACAGGTTGGGGCTGCTTTATTGTTTCAACATGGTAATAATTTTTAAAATTTGTAACTATGAAGTATTTGTCTTAGTTACTTTTCTCATTGCTGAGACAAAATACCCAGCACCCAAAGCTTAAATGGGGAAAAGCTTATTTCAACTCACAGTTTGTTGAGGTTTCAGTTCATAGTTGGGTGGCTCGAAGGCAGGTTTCGTGGCAGAGGGGCATCATTGTGGAGAAACTGTTCATGGCAGAGCAGGGTGGGCAGAAAGCAGCAAAGCAGCAAAACGCAAGCCACGGCAACAGCCCTCTTTCTGTCCCTTATATCCCATTCAAGCTACCTGCTCTTAAGGCAGGTGGCCCTTACACACAGGGTGGAACATCATTAATCCCAGCATCACACACCCTAGATCCAGCCACCTTCAAACTCCCCACATATGACTGTAGGAGACTTGCGGGTGCATCTAGATAGGTTCCATAACAACATTATTAATTTTATCATCATATTTATTATCATTTTCATTTTTCTAGATATTTATTAAACTTCTATATTCTAGGATCAGAAAAACAAAGAGAATGTCAAAAATATTATTAATTTTATCAGTCATACATGACAATTAGTAAAAGCAGGGCAGAAACCTCTTCTCTATTTAGATGTTGTGGGATCCATAAGAGTTTCAAAGTTCCTTCTGGGATTTGAATAGTGAGAAACATACAAGGAACAAGAAAGGAAACCTAGGACCAGTGTGAAGAGAAGCTGTGGACTTGTAAGGTACTTATGCGATCAATGCTGGTATTATGCACACCCAGTCACAACATCTATTTGTTCATTATGACAGTTGTTTATGCCCCTTTCAATCTTTAAATCAGGAATAAAGATGCTGCCATGGAAAATGCATTTGAAAGACACTATGAAAACCCAAAGTATCATTATGCTATTACATTTGCTGCGTCTTTCAGTTATGTTTGTCAGGGACGCATCAGTTTTTCAAATTTGACTTGCTGTTCTCCATTAATGCATTATTTTATTTTATTTTTTACTTATTTGTAGGGAGCCTCCCTTCCTATATTTCCCCACTTTTAGCCTGTACTTAATCCAACTAGAGCCATTTACAGGTTATGGATGACAACACTAAAGGTGAATTCATCAGGATCCACTCAGTGTACACCCAATTTACTCACATGTTCGAATATCTTGATTACTACTGATTTATACTTTGCATTGTTCTTGGAGGAGACCATATTTCTGTCTTCTTCCATTCTTGTCCAGTGACTTGACAAGAATGGAAGAAACGAAACAATGACAGTGACGCGTGGCTTGTCCAGTGATCTTGGTTTCCCATATTTTTTCCCAGTACTGGGAATAAAGCCCAGAGAAACATTACCACTGAGCTACACCAAGCCCTTTTATTGATTATAATTTTGAAACAGGCTCTCACTAAGTCACCCTGGCAAGACTCAAACATGTGATCTTACTGCCTCAGCCTCCCCAAGTACTGGGATTGCAGACATTTGCCATGGCACCCAGCTTTATTTCTAAAAGAATATTTTATCTGTCTTCCTTTCATAAATTTCCCTCCCTTAAATTTTCATACTACAATGTAAGCCATAAGTTTCTACTCCTCAGCACCTTTTCCTGTGAACTTAGAGGACAATGAAGACTTCGAATAACCTCTTCCTATATTTTGATGCACATGCCCATCATATTCTTCAGGTGTACCTAGTCCGTCCTCATGGTTAGCACCACTGTGATGTGATCCTGGCATAACACTAACCAATTGGACACTCTGCCCAAGCTGGTATTTTATCCAGAATTTTCGACTAAGTCTAAATCCTAACAAAATTTATCAACTCTTCATAATCTAATTCTTATATTCCTTGACAGGTGACAATGAGTTCTTGGATTATGAAATATTATACTTTTATACAATCGCCTAAGTGATTGCATTATTTCATATTTTGAGGTCTTTATAGGTGATTCAAAGACATAAAGTTTAACAACTACTCATTGTTAATTTAATGTTCTATGCTTGGGGGAACTGTACTTGACACTGGAGATAAAAAGGCCACTAATAAGACGAAAGTTCTCTTTTGGAGGAAGAACCTGTATTTGTGTGATAAATGTATGATAACTAATCCAAATAATAAAGAACAGTTGAAAATTTACTAAGTAGATAAGATAGAAATAAAGGTTCCAAGGAAATTTAAAGATAGTTTGGATGTGGGCCCTGTTTCCAAATTTTCGGATTTAATTGCTTTGGGTTTGGCCTGAGCATTAGCATTTCTAAAAATATCTCAGGTTTTGCTGATGTGCCAGTTGAAGAAAATCATGGACTATAGGAAAGAAATAAAGAGTCACTGTGGTTTAACTGGAAAGTGATTGAAAAGGCTTTATTCTTGAAAGAGAAAACAAATCAAAATGTCCCACAAACCAATAGTAAGGAGATAGGCTAAGAAATATAAGCAATGGAAAATAGAGGCTGAAAAGAAAGAATGTATACCTCATAGGCCAGTAAACGGGATTCGAGATTAGCTAAAAAGTATTTAAATTTAAGTATTTAAATCTATGTCTTCTCCCATAATTGTTTGAGAAAGACATGTTATTTGGAAATTTTTGAAAGATACGTTCATTAAATTTATGATTTTTCAACAAAGAAACTTGAAGCTAGTTTGAGAAAATACTATTAACGTCTTTAACTTTTAAATAAATATTTTAAAGCTAGAAGGTTTATTACCACACTCTAGTTTATGGGAAGAAATATAAGAAGATAATACATTTACATTATTTGATAGAATCATTGGTTATACAAAGAAATTAAATATAAAGATTTTCTCACCTTACTATACTATTAACTCTGAGATAACCTATAATTTTACCTGACTCTGCTGCCAAAAACTGAGTGTCCCATTATTTATATGCACTTCCAATTTCTTATCTAAAATTTAAAGTTCATATTTTTTCTTTCTTTTCCAAAACTATTGAAAAAACTTTCACATACTTGATTTAATTTAAGCTCTGCTGTCACTGTGACTAGTACCTCTTCTACTGCTCAAATAAAGAATGCAAAATAGAACCCATGAAATATTGTATAATAAGTTCAGGAAAAAACAACTACTTTTCTTTTTGTTCTTGCAGAGTAAATCTGCAAAGTATTCAGGATCATTATTTTGTGATATTCTCAGTTGTATCATCTCCACCCTTCCACAGTATTATAAATGAGTACCTACAGTAAGTTTACCCAGATGTAATGTTTAAAATATCATTTTTAAATTCTAAAAAGGAAGAATGATGTCCCTTGATAAATTTCCACTTAACTGGAAGTATTTAAAGTTTTTAATTTCTTTAAGATTTAAAATCAATATAAAGTAACCATGAAGAAGGAGAGAAACTCCTAAAAAATACTGTTAAGATTTCCTATAACTCTTTAGTTATAAGGTTTCCAAGATGCCATAGGCCAATACTAAGGTTTAGAGAGCTGAATGTTTAAATTTCAAAACAGAGCTAACTCTTCACTGCATATTCAGTATAACATATGAAAGTACAAAGGACAATATTTTATTTATAATATCTGTATCTAATTTATCAGAACACTTCTCCAAAATCCCTATGTTATCCATTTATAATGGATATTCTCATTCATTTTTCCGGATATATCCTATAACTTCCTTTATAATCCTTTAGAGATTGACAGTTATGGTTGACATCAGTGGCCCCCATGTCACCTGGCTTTGTTTAGGTTAGAAAGAAATACTTTAGGAGATGGATACCAGTCATGCGATGAGTTGGGGGTATTTATTTCTGCAGTTCCTTCCCTACTGATTTATTATCTCTCTGCTCTCTGCAGGATGCCGTTCCAATACACTTGTCCTGGAAATTGCCCTAGCACTTTTCCCAAGCTTTTACTGTACTAGAAGTAGGCACTCTATTCTGAGGTTTCCCTAAATAGGCTTTCTGTGAGCTCTATTCTAGCTGCCAAAATTAAAGATATTATTTATTTATTTATTGACATCGAGTTTTACTTAAGCTGTCTGTATGAAGGAAAACGATGTACATCCCTATAATATACATGTAAAAATATTACCAATGTACAGTGTACAAAAAAGTGTCTTGAGGTTATGTCACATCTTTGTAGGTCATATACTTAAGGAAAGAAAGAGTTTTAGTATGACCAACAATAATAATAATACAGTTTTTTAGCTTAATAATTATGTCTTCTTAAAATCCTTAAAAATTGACTAGATCTTGCACAGATCTACTGAAAGCACTAGCAAGGTCAAGAAATACCGCAAACTATAAAGCTACAGGGAGGTATTTCAATTACCCATTTAGAGGTTTTCTTTTTATTGAAACAAATGCTTTCTACTTCATGCTTATCTGAAATGCACTACCAGTAGCAAGATAAGGAATTTCTGCTTTAGACAGTACAAACAGTAGCAGTAAGAGTGTACACTGAGGTGTAGTAGGTCCTTATTTTTTATGGGAGTATTGTTACTTCAAACATCCTCAATATGCCACACTGAAATCCTTTCATGATACTACAAAAACTAATGTTTTAAAGCTATATAAATATTTAATGAATACTTAATGAAAATGAATACATACTTAATATATAGTCTTAAAGTTTTCAAATTAAAATTGAGAAAACTTGGAGGTAAGGTTTTAGGAAACTATAGATTATGTTCCTTTCAAGATTAACTCCTTTCAAGATTAACTCAGAGAGAGCAGATAGAGATGGATGATTGTGTTGGAGGATGACCAACAATATTCTGTTCATCTGTAATTTCATCCCTTTCCAAGTCAAAAGGATAACTACACTACATGAAGTGTGGAAGAGGATTCTTATAAGGGAGCTTATTAGGATAAACAGTTCTATATTTAAGAGCTATATTTTATTTAATGAAAATCATGACCCAGTTTTGCCCAATGAACTTGTCTCCTCATTTTATACTCCAAGCAGATAAAAACTATATATTTTAATTGCCTTTGAAAAAACTTCAAGGATCTGAATCTGTGTTCCACAAGGCTGAAGATGGGACTGGAAATAGAAAGTGAGAGGGAGATACTCAGTGTTTGTCTTTTCTATCTGTTCTTGTTATTTATTTATTTATTTATTTATTGCTAATTAGCAAGTCTTCCCCTCCCCCATCATGGTTTCAAATGGCAATGATTACATTAGTACTTTATTTCTTTAGCTTTCCATCCCAGTGGTTCATCATTGAGATAAATTTTGGTGGACTGGTTATTTTTTTTGGCTAAGAGGTGCTGGGTGCCTCTAATGGCTGAACTTTTCTTTATCCTCAGTGCAGTTGGGGAGTTTGCCTTCATCATGGAGTTTTTCTCCACACTCTCTTTCCAATGTGATACCCAGATTTTTTACATGGTATTTCAGGACTCCACAAAATGTATAAGTTGAAGCTTCCAAGGCTTCCTTTGTTATTAGTCCAGAACTGGGAAAGTATTGCTTTCCCTATAGCTTAGTAGTTCAAACAAGTCACAGAACCAATCCTAATTTATAGGAAAGGAAACACAAATGTCAGAGATATCAAGAGATCTGAAGTAATCATTGTAATAAATTGTTGAAACTTCTAATTAGTTAGATTTACTAAATTCTACAAATAAATTCCAAATCAAAATATTTTGACACAGGTTCTCACACACTCACTAGAGATAAGAAAAACAGCATGACATTATACAGACATTTATCAATTCAATGCCATCCTCCATTAGTGAATTTGTTCAGTGATCAGAGTGGAGGTAGCAGATATTAATTAACTTTTCTACCTGAGCTCATTTCCAACTCTATTTTAAAATTATACTTCTATATTTCTATTTATATTTAACAGCCTTATGCACATAACTTATGAAACTGAATTGACACATCAGTCAATTCCTTGAGAAAGATGCATCTGGGTGATGAAGCTTTCCTGAAGTTTACATTTAAGACCAAAATTAATGACTGATTAGATAGGCCAACAAGGTACTTCTTGGCTAACCTGCATGGGCAAGAGAAATACTATCCTTAGGCAAGAGTCCCTCTTGGAATATAGAAACAAATACAGTGAGATGATGGGAAAGCAAGAGAAAAAAAAAAAAAAAACAAGAATGACAGTGCTACGTGAGAACTGATCTTGGCAGTGATTACTCTGACATCTGCTAAGGACCTCGTGTTCCATTTTAAGGTTGAATAATAAAGCCTGATCCCAGTACTGTTTGACACCCAACACTTTGCCAGAACTCCTGCATTTAAAGAATCCAAACTGACCTGTGAGTCTTTTCAATATGTTTGGCTCTAGCACCAAGTGAGAACACCTAGGAAATCTTACAGTGTCCCATGGACTTAAAACAGGGGATTTATGCTTCCTCATTTTTATAAGAGACCTTAAATATGAAACCACAAAGTACATAGTACAGTGATGAATTTCTACTTTTTCTTAGTTAAAAAACTGAACTGGTTTTACAAAATCACTATGGCTCAGTACTAACACAATAGCTGATTAGTACCCAAAGGAAACTAGACTTTTTTGCTTTACTTGCCCCTAAAACAATGACGTTAGTAAAATGATAAATAAAATCTAAAACTAAGCAGAAAGAGTGAAAAAGAGCTAAATTGTATATCATGACTTTGTTCAACTTTTTATTCTTCATTTTTTAACCAAACACCATAATCCCACTGCACATATAAATGGGATTTATTGATGGATTATACCTAAGAAATGCAAACAAACAACAAAAAAAAGAAAACAAACACAAGTAACTAAAAATGTATTCACTGAAGTTTTCACTCTCAAATGGATCAATACACTCCCAAGCCCTAGGAATAACTGTTCCTAATAAAAATGTACACATGTTCATCATCACATAATCAATACAGTAAATAAACTGGCTGACGAATCTGTTCCTGCCTATTTCCATTTTTCCTTCTCTAACTCCAACATAGGTCCCATTTCAGTGAGCTCAATTATTGATCTTCCTTTCTCTCCTCCACTCTCTTGTCCTGTCACTGTAGGCATGCACCACTTACAGAGGATAAAAGACAGAAATATATATATATAATAAAAAATAAAATTGTAGTTTTTCTGCCTGATACAAAATGTGCTAAAGAAATGAATATATAATTAAAGTTTGTGAGATTATTGTCTCTTCATAGAAAACTTGAACATATAAATTTTCAGTCTTATCCAATGCAAGGGAATGGTGAGGAGAAATATTCTACTCTCTCTTCACTCCTTTTTGAAGTCTTCCCTAAGGGAAAGGAGCAAATCAGCATTAATGGACATCTCCCAATGCGGTGACTCCATCCTCTCTGATAGCACCTCCTCTCCCTTTTCCACTTGTGCTGTACTAAAACAAGCTGGCTCTCCTAAACCATTTAGTGTACAGGGTAAACTGAGTTAGTTGCTTTCTAGAGATACAGTCATGTAGGAAAAATTCAGTCTCAAATCTAACTTGATTTTGAACGCAAATTTAAGAGTTGTCATTGAAATACCATGCTAGAAATCAGCAAACAGAATTTCATTATTGTTTGGCTCCAGTGAAAAGAAGAGTGAGGTACATTTTTAAGACCTAACAGGGTAGAGGAGAGACATCATAGTAGACTAGAGAGCAGCCCTCAGAAGTGGCTGGGAAAATAACAGGATGCACAAGTACTCACAGAGAGGAGTCAGGCTAAAATCCAAATGGGAAGACAAATTGAAGGAGAAGCTCACCAAGTCAATTCTGGTACCGGGGTGTTTACTGAATAAGCAGGGTCACCTCTTACTCTCAGCACTACTTACGGCTGAAACCAGTGAGTGTGCTAGCTAGTGAAAGGACCTAAGCCCCTGCAGCAATAAGCTGAGTAGAGCAGTGGTGACTGGGCTGTTGCATTTGACACCAGTCTAGCAGTCACAGCCCACTGCCCAAATGTCCTGTCTGTCTTTCCATGGAGAGTCAGAGCCCAGCAAGCAAGAGACTCACGGGAGAGTGCCTCCTTCTTAGGGCACTAAGGAAACATAGGGCAGAACATCACTCAGAGCGTGGTAACTGAGTTAGGACTGGTGGGCCCTAGGGATAGAGAAAAATGAGGAGATGGTCTTGGATAGGGATCTGGGACCAAGCACTGAGCTGTCTGTGGGACAATGGTTCTCAGGGACCTGCAGTGACTGTGACTGATGTAATGGGTGTGTATAAAAGACATTGGAGCCATGGGAGAGTAGGTACTCGCCCACCGCCCCCAAGTTGCCAGGCTCTGTGTCCATGTGTAGCCTTCTCACCACTCTCCCTTCCAACACCACAAAGCATGGTGCCCATGTGGGATCCATCCCATAACCCAGCAAAATCTAACCTCACTGCCCATGGGATCTCTGTCCCACTTGCTCTCAACCAATGTTGAATTTCTAGTAGAAAAACTTTCCTCCACCAAGCCCTCAGTGCCACTGAATGTGTGAGCTGGATAAGAATATTTGAGGGGTATGGATAGAGTTTGGATGGGAGGAAAGCTGGAGAGGAGTAGTGGAGTCAGAAGTTGTTGGACAGATTGCTCATTTAGAGAGGTGAAAAAAAGAGCAGAATAAGCAGCTGGAGGTATTACTGCAGAAGGCAGGGGATGAAGATCCAAGATCAGTGAAAGATCAGGTGTCTGATTGGTCCTTCTGTGTTCTTGTCATCTTGCATACAACTGAAGGTGTTTGATCATAAGACAAAGACAAAAACTTCTAGCTAGTAACATCCAGAGAAGCACAGCTGAAATCTAACAGAGGTACATCTGCAGAGGGAGCCAAGGCAGGCTTAGCAATCTGGCCAGCCTCACAAGTCCTTTCACTCATGGTTAGGCAAGAGAACTGATGATTGGAGGGCAACTAGCTCAAGCACTGGTCAAAGTATCCAAACTTGTAGCCAGAACCACACATGACTGGAAAGCATGTCACCACAAATGCTACGAGGTAAGATCTCTCCATTTTGTGGCTAAGAGAGAACAGCACACACTGATCTCATTCAAACTGAAGTATAGTGTGTGTGTGTGTGTGTGTGTGTGTTTCCTTTTTCTCCTTTCAAAACACACACATACATAATATATATTTCATATATATGAAAAATAAGAATTAATAAATAATAAGAATTAATTAATGCTTTAGTTTCATGGTCATGTCAGATAACCCGCAGGAGAAATTGTGTATGCAACATTCAAAAACGAGCTTTCTGTCAGCATAGTAATTGGCTCTGACCTTCCCACAATCTTGAATTATACTTTACTCACTCTTCTTCCTTATCTCCACTGCCACAAATAACTTCTTAAGCCTTCCCACTCCTTCCAGTCCACATACACAATTATTATCACCTGTCTTTATTCATTATTTCATTTGCTGTTATCTCTTTTTCTTCTTCTTTCCAAACTATTTTCTTTCTTTTCTTCTTTTCTCCTTTCTTCATCTTCTACATACCATTCTACTTGTCCTCAGTATTATTTCGTTGTCTTCATGTTATAGTAATAAATGTGAAAGGGTTAAAACAAGTTTTAAATTATATGACTGTTATATGGTTGGTTCTATAGATATTGATATAAATAGTAGTTGTTCACCTTGAAATACCGTGACCGAGACTAATCTATTATGTTGAGTAGGGTGACTATGTGCATGCTCACCAAAACATAAACAAAGCCATGAGGAGACATACTTTAACTAAAAAAATCTCCACACAAACCTCAGCACAAAAATAATACAAATATGGCTGGGGATTTAGCTCAGTGGTTAGAGTGCTTGTCTGGCAAGCACAAGGTCCTGAGTTCGATCCCCAGCACAAAAAAAAAAAAAAAAAATACAAATATGAAAAACAAGGCAAGATGCCTCCAAAAACTCTTACTTCTCAAAAGGAGTACTTCTTATGGGAATTGATGTGGAAGGAGTTTCAGGCAATGAACTCTAAAACCAAATGATTAAAATGTTTGAAGAGGTCAAACTAATAAGGAAATCCATAAGTTGTTCAGTGAGTTTAAAGCAGATGTAAATAAACAGATAAGGGCTCAAATTAATAAAACGTTTAGGGCTGGGGATTTAGCTCAAGTGGTAGAGCGCTTGCCTAGTAAGCACAAGGCCCTGAGTTCGATCCCCAGCACAAAAAAAAAAAAAAAAAAAAATTAGAAAGACAATAAAAGATACAAATGACAAACTTTCTAAAGAATTAGAGATTATATAACAGATTCAAGTAGAAATACTGGATATGAAAAGTACAATTGAATGGGCAACAGGAATGAAAAATTGGAGCACAGACTGTCAGAACTTGAAGAGAAGGTTTATATAGTAGATCACATAGTGAGCAATACCCTATAAACAACATCATCTTTGACGCTGGTTTTATAGGCATGTAGAATGCAAGAGTTACAGGGTCACAAAGGTTTCCTCTAAGATTTCAAAGGAAAGTTTGGGAGGCCAGGTAGTGTATTGTGGTGTCAATAGCCCTGTAAGGAATTCCCACCTTCATACAGAAATGCAATTTGAGGACCCATGGGAGTGAAGCTTAAACTACAAAAGACATTTCAGGAAGGCAGAGGTGCCAGTAATCTTCTACAGTTGCCAAGAGGATATATAAGGGAGAAGCCATGAGGGCCTGTGCGAGTCCTTGCAAAATCTCTTTCTGCCACTGTGTACCCTGGATACAAGACATGGAACATTAGGACTCAGTAGAATTTGGTTGTGCCTTGGGCCAAGCCTTCCTTTACTATGTTTTCTGTGCCTTCTTTTTGGAGTATGAATCTTTACACTGCATTTCTCTCAACTTGAAAGTATGCAACATTCTTATTTTTACTGGGGCTTATGTTTGAGTTTGCCTTGTGTCTCAGAGGAGACTTTGGATTTGGACTTTTTTTGGTTGGGTTTTTTTTTTGTTGTTTTTTTTGGTTTTTTTTTGGTGCTAGGGATCGAACTCGGGCCCTTGTGCTCACTAGTCAAGCACTCTAACCACTGAGCTAAATCCCCAGCCCCTAGGATTTGGACTTTTGAGCAATGAAGAAACTGTTGAGTTGGTGGTGGCAAAATGAATTCATTCTTCATTTTGAGATGAACGCGAACCTATAGAGGCTGTGGGTGGTACAAAGTATAAAAGAAGTTGAATAACTCCCCAAGTGCACATTTTATCTTATGTTCCTAAGACTGTCATTACTGTGGAATAGTGGACACTTTAGGATGTGAGGCCTGCTGGGAAGTGCTTGGGTAATTGGGAGCATGCCCTCAAAGGAAATTGTTGGGCTTCATCACTGTCCTTCTCTTTTTTAAATTTCCTGGCCATGAAGTTAGTGCTTCTGCTCTGGCACAACCTCCCTCCATGATGTACTGCCTCACCACAGGCCCAGAGCAATGGGGCAATGGATCATGGACTGAAATCTCCAAAATTGTGAGACCAGATAAGCCTTTTTTATTTATAAGTTAAACATCTCAAGAACTTTGTTAAAGTGACAGAAAACTAACACAGTTACCAATACTGTCTAAGTTAGATAGGCTTCAGACAAGAGTATTTATTATTATTATTTTTTTTGAGTGAGGCCAAAAATGAAAAAGACTCTGATTTTTTTTTTTAAGACTTTGATAATGTTGGCACAATATTCACACGTTTCTCCAAAACTATGGTCTATGTATTCACATCCATATTGTCTTAGTGGAAGCTGAAAATGTATTATATGGTTCTACTGCCGGTCCTGGAAAGAACTTCTGATCAAAACCAATGTGTCTGAGGTTTTTCTTTTTTTTTTTCCCCCAACTGGAAATTTTTAAAAAGTGTTAATGGTAGCAAAAGCTGTGAGATATTGAAGCTCAAAACTCTTGATGATTACATTTTCCACTATGTAGATGGAATTACCTGTGGTGGTACAGAAAATGAAGTAATACAAAAATAATCGCAAACTCTGGAGGGAAATCAGGGGCCTGGCATCATCAAACCCACATTGTCACTATTCCCTGAGTTACAGTGAAATCACCATCTTTCACAGAGATGGGAACAACTGGTATTTCTTTTGGGATTAATTTTCCATCCTTTGAAATAATAAAAGTTATGAAAAATATATTTTAAAATATTAAAAATAATCACTTGTCATTCCTATTATCATTTCATGGAAATGTGATGTGTAAAATTCATATTAGAAACTCATGTTTTTATTTTAATCATTTAAATACTCAGATAATTTTTATATATCTATTCAGCATTTTAGTACTTATATTTGAAGGGACAAATACATGTATATGAAGTGAATATTTTCCAGGACTCTAAATTTAGACTCAAGTTTTTAAAACAAATTATAAAGCATTCAAAAGTATTTTTGTTATGTATAAAATCAGCAAAAGTTTGAAGTGAATTACAGCCTTGTAGGCACAATAAGATCATCAATTTCTATCTTGTACATAAACTTCACACGTTTACCAAGTTGTAAGTAAAAGCTTTTTTTAGGAAGCTGTGTGTATGGAAAAACAGTTTATCATAAGTATACACAAAAGCATGAATATCTTGGTCAAAATCACAGAACACTAGGCTAACATTTTCAAAAACAAAAAGTACTGATTTATGAGGTAATAATTCAGTTCTACTTTCTGGGCCTAAAAATCAATAAACATTGCAATACCATCTGATAACCATTGGAATATCAAGTGGAGCAAGTGATTCTTGTTCTTTCATCTAACACATAGCAGTCCATCGTATTTCATGATTTTATTTTTTACAAAATTATAAATGCATACTTCTTACATATTTACATTATGCACATGTTCTTTCCTTATATCCATGTTTATTTGCTGAAATTAAGTGAATGGTTCAACGGATTAAATATATAACTTACTACAGAAATCATTCAGCAATGTAATAACAGAAATAAAATTTGTCTTATGATTCAATAAATAGATGTATTTTAGTACTTGAGTAAAATGCTTAATCATAAGTTAATTTAAGGAAAAAAATATGAGTTGAAAAATCAAAGTTTACCTATACTAACTACACAAGTTGGAAACTGAAGTCAGTGTGATTTCCTGTTTCTATATTAGCCAATGCTGCGCACACTTTCCGATCTTTGTTTTAACTAATATTGAGACTAAGCACTGCCAATTTAGCATTTTGAACCAGAATGCACTTGCTCTTGAGAGGTAGGACTGTGAGCTAACAAATATAGTTTGCTTAATAGGACAAATAGATGCCTGTAGAATTGCTTCAAGATACTTATTCAGAGCACTAAGTAATCCAAAACTAATGTGATAAACTATGTGATATCAATCAAATTTCTGTCTTGCAAGAGTTTCCTTAAAATAATTATGGCCAGTCTCTTGCATTTTATAGATAACCTCTCCTCTTATTTTGCTTCTTGGACACTTCTGCAGTAAGAGTAATAAAATTAGCTTTGTTTGTTCAATTTTTTTGTGTGTAATTGGTTAATTGGTTGGTTGGTTGGGCTTTTGAAATGTTGGAACTCAGCAAATAAGGGGATTTCACTGACATCCTGTTAGCACAGCTCCAATTCCTCAACTGTGAAAAGCATGATTCTCTGAGCTGACTTCATCTTTCTTGAGGGTCTCACCTTTAGGCCTGAGGTATTTTTCAGATATCTATTTGAATATAACAGTGAGGTTGCCCCTAATTAAATATAAATCTTCTTTCCTTTCTCGCTTCTTTCCTCTCTTCCTTCCTTCCTTCCTTCGTTTCCTCCTCTCCCTCATTCCAAATTTAGACACTAATTTAATTGTGTCTCTTTAGAAAAAGAAACATTTAGGAATTGTTCAAAAGGATTTGAAAACTGTCTCGGTGGATAAATTTCTTGTACCAGTGTTAGTCTGTCCTCCTTGCTATATTCTGTGAATCTCTAATTAGAGGTCTAGCAAAGGATGAATCCCTACCCAAGAAGTGTCAATGACAAATGAGTTGAAAAAATATTATCTGACGTGCACATTTTGGGAAACTTTGCCTTTGGTCATTAAAAAATAAATACATAATTCTCTTTCTTATATATTTTTATTTCTGAGAATGCATTTCTTTCCAGAGCTTGGAAATGAAGGAATTATAAGGTCCAAAATGGAGATAACTGGATTTAGACCAGTTTTTGGGGTTGGGAAGAGGGAGTGGGGAAGAGTTGCTTAAGCAAACTTGTTTTAGTTATGGTTGTAGTTCTCAGACAAGGTATTCTCACTTTGATTGACCCTCTTGTCTAATAATTTTTTTAACTATTTCTTTACTTGACATAACTTTTATGAAGAAAAAATAAATTACAATAAACAATTTTAAAACAAATTTTAACATGAACAAATTATTTTATTTGATAAATAAATTTCCACAGTAAGGAAATAAATATTGATGAGAAAGTTGTCTTTTACTGGAAGCACACATTTTTAATATGTTCGAGGGTATCTCTGATTTATTTTTTACTTTTTCAATTAATAAGTAACACTTTTTGTCTGAATAGTAATTGGAAATCTTCAAATGCCCAATTTTATTGATTTCACTAGCTATGTAGCTATAATTCAATCTCTATCTCTGTCCCTTTCTCAAACTTTGTGTATATGAACATAAAAATATTTTCCCAAACTGCTCTCCTTCTTACAGAGGGAAAATAAGTAAGCCTTTAAAAAGGTGTTCTTAAAAAAATTCAAATAAAATTTAAAATAAACAAGTATTGTTCTATAGACTTCTTTTTTCTGCTTTATTCTTTTTCCTGTGTTTTGAGAAATTTTGAAGATTTATAACTTGTCAAATAGTATTTTTTATTACTTGAACATTTTTATTTTATGTACTGAAATTATACTCCAGTACATAGTGAACAATTTCTTAAACTAATCAAAAAAGAGTAAACTATTTCTGCTTCTTTGGAGTATATTTCCCTTGGCAAATATGCAAATCTAAGAAAAGATAATTTAATTTGGAGGTTGAGCAATGGTCTTGGATCCTAGATAGACTGAAATGCTAGACATTAAAAAGTTTTAGAGGAGATATAAAAATTTTAAATTTTGATATATAAATTTGTTATAGTGAACAATTTATATACAAATAATGTTACTCAGATATTGAAAAAACATAGTGAATTAACTTTAATCTTCTCTCATTTGATCATAATGTAATTATAACATCATATTTTATTTATTTTTTATAACATCATATTTTAGTTTACAAAAAACTTGAGCTGGATTTCAAATGCTTTATATTTTAAAAATTACCTTTTGAAAACTTAGATTTAAATATTAGTTTTATTGGCTTCATTAGTAAAGTTTGCCTAAGAAATAAATCTATGACCTCATATAAAAAGCATAGCTCGAGTAAGTCAGTAATTAATATAATTATGTCCTTATGAAGAAATGGGGGCAGACTGCAGAGATGTTACTACTAGTCTCTCAGATGATTTGGACAAACTAAAATGTCATTTTGATCGACTCATCTACATTGTTTTTCTGACTGTGATAGGTGTTGCTATTGATTCAGGTTCAACATGGAATTCTCTTATTTAAAGTGATGGAACCATTTATAAAAGTAAAGAAAATCATATACTTCCAAACCAGAATCATTTATTTCTAAAGAAAGAATGAAAAAAAACTATAATTAAAGAAATTCCTATTTCTCCAGTACTTTAAATAATATGTTCTGTGAGTTTTTGTTTCTGATGGCAAGTCCTAATGGTTAACCTGCAGTTCAAAATTGCTATGGGTTATTTTTATATTTTATTTAATTTGCCAGAACTAAACTGTGTATATTTCATACAATTTTTTCATGGACAAAAAATTATTCTGATTTTCTTATTGCTTTCAAGCCTGAAATAAATCAAGTATAGTTTCACACTTTTTTTTTACTTAAGTAAATTGTAAAGTAAAATTTTTACTTCATTTCTGAAAGATTTGTTTTATATTCCTTTATTTAAATAGAACATAAAAGAAAGATACTAATGACATAAGTTAGGAGCAATTTATTTTTTGTTGTTACTTTAACATATTTTGCTAAAGACAATATCTTAGCTGCGGTCAAGTCTTGTGATTCTCATTAATTATGTACTACAACATCATCACAATAATTTATTTAAGGAATATTAAACCAAGTACTTCTAAGAAAAATACAAGTAGGCTCCCATATTTAGTTTAGATTCCCCCACACACCACCAGGAGGGAAGGGGTGAATGACTATTCATAGAGAGGGGAGCAAGGATTAAGACAATGTGTGGCTAAAAGAAGAATCCTTGGAGAGAAGGCAAATGATTAATTAGGAAATTTAACTTGTTTGGCTTTTCATAAGAAATCTTAATAAAATCCACATATTAAAAAAATAAAAACTAAAAAAATCCACATATAATTCCTTGTAGAGGTAGGCGGACAACTTTCAGTAAATTCTGAGTAAGATACTGTTAGACCAAGAATCTGAAACTGCCAACCATATTGGCGCTACATGTCATATTTAAGTATGCTGACCATTTCTTGAAAACTCTTAATTTTGGATGATTAGAAATTGTATATGACAAAAGCTTTGATTCCTCACATAGTTGGGCATCTTCTTAAATACATACTTAATATCAGTTTTAAGATATATTTAGCATATAATATTAATTATTCTAAAAACTCTATTATTTTATTTAATCCTTTAATGTAGATTTTTTTAACGCTGAAAGTGAAAATTTCAAGGGCAATCTCTGCCTTTTTTTATTAGTGTAGGTTTGCAGTGTATCATAGTTGTATTCAATTTAAAGAATCAGTATACATATTTATATATATATAGCATGTCTTGATCATTTTTGATCCCTTTATCCCTCCTCCTACCCTCACCCCTCACACTCATAACTTTCTCAGTCTCCATCAAGCCTGTCTTTGTGTTTTGTATTATCTCTTTATTTGACTCTTATTTTTTATTATTTAAGTTTCTCATAAAAGATATACCACAGAATATTTAACTTTCTGTCTCTGATTGTTTCAGTTAACATTATGGTCTCAAGATGCATCCATTTTCCTGAAAATTACATGTATATATATTCTTTATCCTTTTTTCTGATAATGGGTATTATGTAAACTGTTTCCAGAACTTATCTAGTATGAGTTGTGCTGGTATAAAATGGGTATGCATGTATCACTATACATGATCACTATAGTGTGGATCAAATTGAATTTCTATTTTTGGTTTTCTGAGGAATTTCCATAGTGATTTCCATAGTTGTTATACTCATTTATATTTCCACCAATAATAACATTCATTGTTTCTTGTGTTCTTGAATGTAGCTATTCTAACTGGGCTAAAATGGATTTCCAGAATTGTTTTCTTTTGCATTTCTCTGATGGCTAAAGATGATGAATATTTTTGTGTACTTAATGTTCATTTATACTTCTTTCAAGAAATGTCTGTTCAGTTCTTTTGCCTGTTTTTGGCTAAATGATTTGATTTTTTGAGGATTAATTTATGTTTTTTATGTATGTTAGATATTAACCTGGTATCGGAAAAGTAGATAGCAATATCTTCTCCCATTCATTAGGTTGTTTGTTCACTCTTTTGAGTTTTGCTTTTGCTTGTGCTGAAGCTTTTTAACTTAATGTGATGTAACCTCATTTGTTGATTCTTGGTGTTATTTCCTAGGATATTTTAAATCATAAAAAGTAAAACAATTTAAGTTACTCAAAGTACAAAGGCAGTAAGCAGAAAAACAAGTTTTTAAACTCATCATTAGGCATCGAAGTCCATAATGTTAACCAAAAAATAATATTAAGCCTTATGGAGGGTAACTGGCTACTGAATTGATGCAATAAATTAATATTGTGTTCTCATCAGAAATCTGCTGGAAGTTTATTTCTTGACCATTTCTAATAAAATCCTAAAGAAAATTTAGGCCTTCATTTCAGAACATATTCATGTTAAAGACAAAATTTTTTGTTTAGAATAGATAATGGTTTTGACTCAGAATCAAAATATAAATATTGTCTTTGTTAGAGTTTAAATGTCAACTTCAAAAAATAGAAAACATTAACTGTCATATTGTCATCTACAAGAGTACAAAATCACCAGGGAAAACTAAACCATGATTTACTGTTCAGCTCAAACAATAAACCTTTAGCAAAAAGCACCTTTCTCCTGAATCCTACCAATATTAAGCTGGAAGTCGCAGTGAATCATCTGACTGTTGGATTCAGTGGAAGAACAGCTGGAGGTGAACCCTCAAATATGGAGGTAGGTATAAATTATCTTCTTCCTTTTACAGTTGTCACCTAGTTAACTACTACTGAAAAATAAAACATCAGTGCAGAATGTACTCAACAGGCAACAGAAATCAATTCAAAGATGTAATGAAGCAAATAAAAGGAAAACAAAACAATTCATAGGAACCACAGATTTTTCTTAGGTACACGGAACCAAAATAATGAAAAAAAATGGCTCAACTAAAAACAAAAGTATATTGCTTTCTGCGATTGAATTATCTGTTCAATAATAGATATAGAAAAAAAAAGTAGATCAAACTTCTTAGTTCTGCATTGGTGAGGTATGCATAAAAGTGAAAATATAGTTTGCTAACAATATATGCATATGGAAGTAAAGCATTTAAGCTCTAAATTTTAAACTCTCATTATTTTGGACTGAGGAGAAACCTAGAGATGATCTTGTCTCTGCTTTCTGACAGCTCTCAATCTCCTGACTAATGCTTTCTCACACTTTCAGTCTCATTAATGATTCTATTACAAGTGACCATTTTTGTTTTATGTTCTAAAATCAAAGACAGTAACAATTTCCATGCACTTAGCTTCATAAGTGTGTCTTATATATTCAGAGAAGAGGCTCATTTTAAAGAACTGTAATCAGAACTACTTAAGAAAAGAGATCTCGGAAGACATTATTTATTGAGTAGTCAATTTATTTTTACCTTGCCCACCTAAAACTGAGAAAAACAGTAAACTACTACTAAACATTGGCTTGTTCAAAATATTTTACTTTACTCAAAAGGCAAAAGCAGAAGCCAGAGATTTGTGGGGATTTCCAAATTGATCCTTTTTCAGTTTATAGGTCTTCCAGAGGAAGCAGACATCCAGGACGAGCCCCTTCACCCAGAGATTCCTTCTTCGTTTGAAGGAATAAAGCAAAGCAACTGGTTCTTATCCAACCATGTTGTGATTGCTTAAATCGAAGATAGGCAGCTTTGCTATAGGATCAACTGCTACCTGCCATCATTGTGTACTAAGTGAAAGGAATTGGTCTTTCCTCATCTTGTATAATCTGTTTCCCTCATTCATTCTGAATGTACAACTCTTAATATTTGTCTGCATAACTGACACTGTTCTCCCATATAACTTGAAAATCTGAACATTACATTCTCTATTGCAGTTACAGTTATATCTCTATTGCTGGTTCCTTTCCAGTGTGAATAGTGAATATATGAAAACAAAACCTAGCTTGCTTTCTGAACATCACTTTGCTCTTGTTCAGCTGTGTGATCTAACCACCGGGCAACCTTGAATTTAAGACGACTCAACCCTATCTTGAAGCAACGCATAACCTGGATCTGACATTCTATGAGCAATGGAACAATGATTCCTTTTGTTACAGTGCTGTTTAGATAATTTGATAAATGATAATGGTAGTTGAGAACAGAACACTTGGATGCTTGGAGAACTTTTGAGGTACCACAGAGTAAAAGTGATTATGTGTGGTACTTATTTAAAAATACAGATATATAGGCCCTTGCTTAAACCTTCTGAATACAAATGTTCATAGTAATCTTTAAGAATTCATTTTTAAATGTAACAGTTTTCCTTTTTCACACGTATCTCCACTGTGAACAGGATATAGTATATTAAGGACTACTTTACTGGAAATATATTGTCTTCTGTGAGTTCAACTAATTAAATCAATATACAAAGAATAGGGAAAATAGCTGTATTTAGGAGTAATTATGTATTAATTTATGTTTTTTAATTTATCTAAAGAATGAGTGCATTTATCTAAAGAATGAGTGTACACAAAATATGACTAAGGCAAGACTTTGAATATGGGAAGATGATCAAATTGGTTACCAAGGTTGTTATAACATATATGGCAAAGCCATTTCTTTAGCATTCATTATGGCCTAAGAATTTCTGTAGCTAGCCATTTGTGCCTGCTGCCTTCCATCTGCATCAAACAACTTCTTGATTACTGACGGATGTTGTGGGTATATACTAATTTTTGACATAGAATGTGCCCCAGGGAAGTATTATGATGTTATGCCCTTTTCTTCTCTGTGAATAAGTGAATCAGGATGAATATAAGCTAGCACTATTCATCAGGCTAGTCAGATTGTCTGTGGCTGGACTGGTATCTGACATAAAAGAGTGAGGATCTGGTTTCGGTCTCTGGGAAGTACCACTCTGTGGAGTTCATGGCAAGCAGCTGTCAGACTTCTTTCCTGTCACACTATAGTTACCCCACATTCTTCAAAACATTTATAATTAACCCTAACTGCAAGTTCAAAGAATCTTTTGCTGTGACAACATAATGTAGTATCTAAGACACACAGTGATCTTTGATGCATATTTCCTCTCATATTCATCTTCTTTATAAGAAAAATGGAACTCACTTTGTAATAATAGTACTAACTTCATAGGATAATTTGAAGGTAGGCAAGATAAATGCCTTAGAAAGTTACTTGGCATATTAAATATTCAGTTAACATTAGTTATAATTATTATGACAATTACTGTTATTCCATCATTATATATGAGGTCAGGCAGGACACAGACTAATGCTAGCCCAGCTGGTCATATAAGGAAAAAGGTAGATGATAAATACTTCTGTTAAGTAGTAGTTTCCTCCTATGAATTCACTGGTTCTCTTACCTC